>APFE031644950.1:11957-30292 GCA_000404065.3 Pinus taeda
ATATATAACAAAACATAATTTCCACCTTGGAGGCCAAGTAGGTAGTTTCTCCTTCACCCAACCAAACTGGCGAATTGGGAAGTGACACTTGTTACAACCCCATTGGGCGAAAACTAAAGAAGATTCCCCTTATTCACTGGACTCCTGACTTGGACTGCCATGTCATCGTTCTGTCCCAAGTTTTTTTAGTTGTTTAGGAAAATGAACATTAGGTCTTTTCTCCTTCATCCAGATTCTTTTTTCTATGAAATAAATTGCGTTGTGATCGTCTTAACAAGACGGACGCAGTCGTACATTTTTCGAGCCAATATGAGAAATTTGATTTTTGAGCTAAATATTGAGCACCTGACCATTCCTACCCACTAGAAGCCTTTTGGACCCCAAAAGATACTATTATCTAACAAGTAGATGAGGGTACAGCTCCCTCACCTTTCCAAGCTCGATCCAATTGGCTTTTGATGAATTTGTTTCCTTGAGCTTCTCTCTAAGGAAATCAACATTCACTTTCCTTGAGGACCCCGTTATATACTTGTACTTGTCTTTGCCCTTTTCAAGTTGATCTTGCACTATTTTTTGCACCATTTTTAGTCGTTCATAGAAACTCATGGTTTTGTCCATGTCACCATCAAGAGTGGACATCAAGAGGCTACTAGTGGGATTTAATGAGGGATAAGAACTCCTTATATTTTAGCCACAAAGAGTTCATTTTGAATGGGCTAGTAGGCTTCTTAGAAAATCCATTAATTTCTTGAAGAATGGGAGAGTGATACAAAATTCCCCCAATACATGTCCACTGTTTTATCAAGGGTAGAGATCCACCAAGGATTTAAAGAGAAGGAAACAGTTAATTATCTTGTCTACTCTGTCTTCCCCTATTCTACAATCCTACCATGTACGGGTGAGGTTTACCAGTTCCACATCCACCAATTTACTCGAACCTAGTTGTTGGCTTTAGGGGCTTAGACCCAAGTTCAGAGTTAGTTGTGCCAACCAACAAAACCTTATACCGTGGGTGCTTTCGGCAATGAACTGCTTGCGTAGATTGTAGTCTCACTCGAGGCAATATTGGGGGATGCTAGAACTAGGTTTTTGCATCCAGAGGGAATAGGCAGTGTGGCTGTAAAGTCTTTATCCATTTTAGGGTTTAATCTGACCTTCATGAACCATTAACCTTATTGCTACAATTGTAAAGAATTTTCTAGTTAACAAATTAGCGAACTACACGAAACTATTCTAACATGTATTATTCAACATATAAAATAACATATAAACCTTTGCGATGAAATTGAAGAATAAATATATTAAACAAACCATAAGCATGCTAAAACACATAAACTATGTGAACATATAGAAATACATAGATTTATTCTTAAAATTCTTATTTATTAGTCATGTCTTCCCAGATACAATTTTTATGACCCTGCGTACACAGCTGCAGGGACCGCGCACTCAACTACAGACTTACCAAGCTCTCGGCATACATAGATGCGAGAGCCTTCCCCTTCTCCTGACTACAGAAATATCTTATAAAAATAGACTCAAAGATACTTCATCAATTTAATATCCCTTAGACTTGCTATAAATCCCTTTATATATGCTTTTACCCTTACAATACCATGGTCCGCAAACCATGGGCAGAGCTCAAAATCCTCTAGATAATCCCATCCCTTTATAAAAGAATGGGCTTTGACCCACCCTAAAGCCCCTTTGACTCTTATAACCCTGCACTAATCAAAATTCACTCCTCAAAATGCAGATTCTTTACATGACTCAGACAAAAATTATACCTAAGAGACCCCTACCCAACAAGCCCCCAACACAAAGACATGGCTCATCCTCGATTCACTCCACTGGTACGTCCTCGATATTTTCTTTCAGGCCTCTTCATGCAGTCTTCAATGGATGGATCTTTGATGTACATTGCTCTGCGGCCTATCGAACTTCATCCATGAGCTTCTCTATAGTTGGCCATTCTGCTTCAAGAACCGATTGTCCATTGTGTTTGTTGCATGCTCTTCAATTTTCCTCTACTTCCTATGAGACCTGGTAGGCCTCATCTTCCCAAGGTTGCATCCACGTGAAGATGATATGTGCCCTTCTCCCTAACTCATCGATCTGTCCCTACAAAAGTGTTCCTTCCTGGAGACATATGAACCATTGCATAGATGCTAAAGTCTATGTCGTGCCTTTAAGCTCATCGCACTGCAGTTGCTTGTCTCTGATCTATGCTTCGATCTTCTACACATGTGTTTGCTCTTGTAGCGAGGCCTACACTTCCATTGTATCTTCAAAAAGTTGACTATAGTCCTTGACTACAGTCTCTATCTGAACCTTAACAGTTTTGATGGAAGCTTCATGCTGCTCGCAAACTTCCAGTGGCATTGTAAGTTGTAGTTTTATGTCAAGTTCTATAATCTACATTTGTAGTTCAAATCAAACCTTGCCCACCTCTTCCTTTGATTATGTGACTACAGTTTCCAATTTTTGAATCTATTCTATTGAAGATATCTCAGCTGGGATCTAGAGCTCTGGAATTTCATTGCATGCTTTGGTTATGGCCTCTTCGAGTTACTGGCTGCATGCAACTATCTCCTCGTGATCCTGCATCACTTTATTATTTTCCTCGAACATTTGTTGGTTGTTGATTTTTACTTCTTTCATGACCAACAAATCTTGCTACTCCTCGATCTTGAGCTCATCTGTGATGCCCTTATGAAGCTCATGCAATGTCTAAAGGGGGAGCACTACAACATTGAGGCTCAGATTCTTCAGTTTTTGTACACTCTCCCTTTCCTTTGTACCCTCGATGTGTAATGATTCTTCTAGAAAATGGACTACTCAGAGGTCTGCGGTAAGCTCTGATGTTGAAGGTACCACACTCACTTGATTCATACTCACCTAAACCACATTTTCTTGAATCGCGCTCAACTAAACCTACAATTATTTAAGGCCCTGCTGGATCTTTGTCAATACTACCCTCTATTGATCCTAAATATTCCCCCACATATCCTTCAATACAATGTGGATGGTGTCGCCAGTTTCATCAAAGCCCCCCCTGGTGAGGACCAAATGTTTTGCACTAGTGGATTTATCTGAATTCTGCTTCTTCCGTGCACCACCAACACTTTTCTTCTTCCACTTATTTATGATAAATAAGGAATCAACATCCTATGCGTCCACAATAGGGTCTCCACCACCCTGCTTTGCTTCATCAATCTCCTACTCTACGGTGGGCTCAGTAGTATTTTTCTTGAGGTCAATGGTGACCGTCAAAGGCACTTTCTCAGTATCTTCTTGGCCGCTGATTTTTCGGTCTACGCACCTAAAGGGGTCTTACTTGTGTCAACCTTCTCTGTCACCTTTATAGTTGTTGGGTTAAGCCAATTACTCAACCACTTACTGATGACCATAAAGATGTCATCTTTAGACACTAAGTATGGTAGCTCATGCCATAACTTCTCCAAATGTTTCTTGGTGCGGATAGAGACACTGTGAAAGTCCACTTTAAAATAAATAATGTCATGATATTGTTGAAATAATTTGGGTGACCACTGCAGCCTTTGGTTGATGGTTATGCACAAGTCCATCTCAAAGAGAACCCGAAATATTTTGTTCTCCATAACCTAGGTCGGTTCCTTAGAGGTCCACAATGAGGCAAACTTCACATCCTCACACAAATCAAGTTCCACATTAGGGAACTACGAATCCTCGGTGTTCGCCATGCTACCAACATGATTAAGAGTAATAAGCATGCGTAGTGGAATGGCTTCCCTTCTTCATGTGCTTCGCGACAATCATCCAAAAACTCCTAACAAAGATACCTGACCCAATTAAACTAGACTCCCTTGATGCACTACACAGCCAAGGATACAACTGGAGCTGGCACCTCGTCTACCTGACACTTCCGCATGATTTAACCAACCAAAATGGACGCGGAAAAATGCACAACTTCATCATTAATAGAACTAACAACATAGCCTTGAGACTTCTTGACGATGTCATAGTCATTCTTCATCTGATCGGCTAGCTTTTTCTTCCGATATTTCCCAAAAAATGTGTCATTGGGGTTCAATCCTTGATGAGGTACCACGGAAATCCTTCGGATTAACATATCATCAATCGGGATTGGTGTTCTGAGCCACATATTCCCATCATGTACCAATGCCAGTAGTTGGTGCACACAGATTATGTTTATGTTGCTAAACCCAAAATGTGGAACATAAATCATATTCAACAACCCGTCATGTTGAATCACGACTACCCACTTAATTGGTTCAACCCTTGTCATTCTAGCTTCTTCATAATAAACAGATTAGAGGTACTTGTTGAGCTTGAATTGGGGATACTTGTTGCAATCATTGAAATCCCAGTCCTCTATGCATAGGTGTGGCACCCTGGCCAACAAATCTCCCTCAATTGGAACTTCCTTTGGTAACGGGGGTGTAAATACCTTGTATTTTATAAAATCTAGGTCCTTCATCACCTTCATAATTGGTTTCCTCGATGACATATAGGGTGGAAAACTAGAGATTGGTTCCACCTCGTCTGTGCTAATATCCTCAAATACACCAGCTAATTCTTCCTCATTCAAATCTTGGGGCTCTATTGGTTGTTTCTGCAGATCCATTTTCTCCTTACTATGTAGTTCTACAGGGATTTTCCTCAATGATTCTCAAATCAGGGTCCTTTGGGGTTTCTTCTACTTCTTGGCCACTGATGTTGCGATAGTAGGCTTAGTTCTTGGCAATATGGTGTAGTAGTATGCTCTAGTTGTGAGGTAGTCAGCCCTCGACTCAAAAACTCATGCTCAATCTCCTCCCAAATCCAACCAGGCATGTAGTAGAATGCTCGAGTCACACTTAGGCGCAAAATCACACAGTGACTTCTCAACAAACAAAGTGTCTGAATGTGGATCGAGGTTCCATATTTATAGTATTTTTCAAATTCAAACCACTCAATTCCCTCCAGATCTTCCTCAAAATGTGGATTTGGCAACAGATTTGCCCATATATGCCCCTTAAATGAGTTTCCCCCACTCCTTTTAACAAAAATTTCCCTGTAAAATCATCCCCAACGGTCATATTCTAAATGAACTACGCCGGGCCCCTCTCTACAGTGCAGTTATCCCTTATTCCTTCCAAATGCCTGTAGCACTAAGATTGTTCTCCATTCATATAGTCACTATGTAATCCCAAACACAAAGCCATCCCTATAGAGTTTCAACCTACTCCCATTTACTCGGTCAACAAATAATTCTTGATAACATACAGTCCTAGACAATGCATCTTGAACTTACTAGGGAACTAAACTAAGTCTACATGCTTAAAATTTCACTGCTTAATATGTTGATCGTGTCTGGCCTTTTCCCGAGCTTTCTGTACTTGTTGGTGAATTTTTGCAAGGAATCGATCTTCTTCTAGTGTGAGCAGTTGTTCCATTCATTCTTCCATAATATTGATGTCTTCCATATTCGTGACTGTTGCGATTCTAAGACTGGTTACTATATATTCTATCGACATAACAGCTTCCTATCCATACACTAGTCTAAACGGAGTCTTCCCTATTAACTTCTTGTAAGTAGTCCTTGTTATATGGAATTTGTATCTACGGATAAACACATTTTCCCTAAGTGGGTAGCTACACTTAGAACAACAAAAAGAAAGTATTTTAACCTTTTCCTATAGTCGATATATGAGATGAAGGACCTTACCTGTAGTCTCTCGCTGCCTTGATCTCCTTTGAATTGCTCTTGTCGCTCCCACTTGAAAAAAACCCGCTCAATTGGTACCTATGTCAACAGAAATAGAAACAAAAACAATCAAAGCATACATGATCTATCTACTATAAACCAATGGAATCGAAGACATTGAAACACATAATCATCATAGATATGAACAAGAATATGAGAAAAGGAATAAACAACTTTATTAATGTAGAAGGAAGAGTTTAACCCAATGTGTTTCAATCCCGTGTCACTCATCCAGCTTCGGTCCAACCCTCATCACACCAAAAACACATCAATCCAACAACATAACATTACTTGACATGAACTCAAATCTCAAACCAACAGTACTTCCCTACAATCTTCAAATTCTAGCCCCCTTGATCACTATGATGAGTGCTCAATTTATGGGAAATGGAGGTGGTTTTGTCATAAATTGGGTATTGAATGGCCTTCCAAAATTGGATTTATTTTCCATGGAGAAAGGGATGAGAGGATAGGAGGTTAATTGATCCATATACTATCCAAATTCGAGCTCATAGGATGAGATAATAGATGGGATCCTTCTAGAATGATCTAGAATCAAGGAATATTCCCAAAACCCTATGCAAATTTCGCTCATTCTCGCCCAGCGCAGGTGTAAGTGGGCCTAAGTGCACTGAAGTGCAGGTCTAAATAGGTATACCTGCATTGCAGCACAATTACCCCTAACCAACACTGTGTTGGTGTCCCAAGGAGGCATTTCAGCAAGGTCTCAAGCTAGGAAACTTTCATGGATGGAAGCATTCAATGAGGTGACTTGGCTAGGGCATGTAGCAACTAAATTAGGGTTTGATGAGCCTTAATTGTACTGATTTGAATGTCAAGAGTTATGTGCCCAAATAGAACTGTAATAGTACTGTATGCCCATAACACTGCAAGTATGCACACATCCCAATCATTCCTATTGACAGTGCACACCTTTGTTATAGCATTCTCCAAAATTTTATTAAAATCCTCAACCATGCCATTTTCCTGAGGATGATAAGGCATGCTCTTCTGGTGATGTACCTAAAAATCTTTTGTTAATTCTTAAATTTTGCTATTGAGGAAGTTCGTTCCTTTGTCGCTCTTCAAGATCTTCGGGAACCCAAACCTTGACAATATATACTCAAAGATGAAGTGCGTGATGGTGTCAGCAATGTAGTCCTGTACCGGTTGTGCCTCAACCCACCTGGTTAGATAATTTGTCGCGGTAATAATGTAGCATGCACAGTGTTCTTTGCTGGAAGATTGATCGTCCCCACAAATTCAATTGCCCTTATCAAAATCCTACAAAGTAACTTGTGGATTCAGTGGAAATTCATCTCTTTGCGATGGTCTTGCGGTCCTCTGGAAAACATCGCAAGCACTACAATATTCCTTAAAATCCTTGTACACCATGGGCCACCATAGTTCAGTGCTCAAAAATATTTGTGTGGTTCCTTTTCCCACATAGTTCCCTCCTGCGACACCACCATGCGTTTCAACCAAAATATTTTGTCTTTCATTCTCAGGGACATATCTTCACAATATTTCATTAGGGCCCATTTTATACAGATGCCCAAAAATCAAAGAAATATTTGTCGCTCTGACTACTAGTACTTTGTTATGTTGCATTGTATACTCTGCATGGGTTAGTCTGGTAGTCAAAAATTAAATAATCTCTACAAAGTCTTCATCAGCAACCCTTCTGTGAAGAGCTACACATCAGGCAATCCCTCTTCAATCTTGGTAGTTTCTTCACCATTCTCAATTCGAGATAGATGATTCGGCCCAACGTTTAGGCATCCTAGCTTGACGATTACTTCAAAACCATATTCTTGAAATAGCAATATCCATCTGCAAATATTCCCCCCCAAGACAGGCTTGTTCACCAAGTATTTAGCATTGAATGGTCCATGAACATTTTGAAGTGCACACCAAACAAGCAGCGCCTGAAATTTTGCAACACGTAAACCATAGCTAAGCCTTCTCATTCTGTCGTGGAATAATTCATTCTCCTTAAATAGTTTGTGACTCATAAATTCAATGGGGTGATCAATATCATCCTCCCTGGTTGCGCTAAGACAACTCCCAAAGTTAAACATGATGCATTCACATGAACGTGGAACTCCCTCTTTCAATACAGAAACACCAAGATCGGCGCAGTGACCATTTTTTCTTTTAAGATGTCAAAACTCTTCTGACAGTCATCATCCCAACAGAAGGTGGCATCTTTATTTAGAAGTTTCACCATCAGTGCAGTGATCTGGACGTATGCCTTAATGAATTTCTGATAATATCCAGTATGTCCAAGCGTTGCACGTAGCTTCTTCTTATTCTTCGGTGGATCCAAATTAATAATAACAATGATTTTTGTAGGATCTACCATCATCCCTCACTGACAGACAACATGTCCCAGTAAAATTCCATAAGGTACACAAAAAATGCACTTCTTCAGGGTTAATGAGATTTGATACTTCCTGCAGATATCCAACATCAAGTGCAAGCTCGAGACATGCTTTTTCAACAACCCAAACACTATCCAATCATCAAATTACACCTCCAAAAACTTGTGAATGGATTCTTTAAACGCTACAACAACAACTATTGATAATATTGTCAATGCGTTCTTCAACCCAAATGACATGATTGTATATTGAAAGGATCCCCATTCAGTAGCAAAGGTGATCTTACTCCTATCTCTTGGCGCTATCTTAATCTGATGATACCCAGAAAACCCATCTATAAAGGAGTAAGCCTCCTTTCCTCCTACATTTTCCAAAAACTTCGTCTCTGAATGGTGTTGGGAACGGGTCATGTACGCATGCGTCATTCAACTTCCTTAAGTCGACACAGATCCTTATTTATCCCCTAGTATTTTTCTCTTGTACTATCATTAGACTCACCCAGTGAGATTCTTCCACAATTTCGATTATGCCAGTTGCGACCATATTCTCAAGTTTCTCCTTTACCTTCTCCTTGTACTTTGGGTTGTGCCTATATGGTTGTTATTTTACAAGCTTTGCATCTAGCTTCAAAGTGATTTTAATGATGCTCAGGTCTCCCACGATGCCTTTTAACTTCGTGAACTTTGTTGGGAATAGCTCATGGTACTCATTCAGTAACTCAACGACCTTTCCTATTGTATCTTCATCCTAGTAATCTCCTATGCGCGTGAACTTGGGCTTCGCCTCCAGGCCTATGTTGAACTTCCTCATCTTAACATGATGTGTTACAGCAGATATTTTAACATCTGGTCCTACCACTTCGTGTTTTCCTTATGACTCGAGAATATTAATGTTGTATGGATATTCCTTGCCCTCCTCAGTGGTGAAATTATAGCATTCCAATGCGTACTACAATTGTGCGTTCCAGTCGAGCTATACCCGAGTCATTGGTTCCTTAGGTGTCTAGAAAATTGCTTCTCTAATTTATTAAGGGCATCATCTATACACTGAAATCCATTCTCAAAACTAAAGGTAAATATAAAACTTTCCTTCATATCATTCCAATCGACGGTACCATGGTGCAACTCCGTTTCAATATACCAATTCATTGGTATCACATCCAAAGTGTGAACAAATACATGTGCCCATTCTGGTTGAGGTTCTTCACCCCATGCCTTAGTCCAATGAGACAAATGATCTCGAGGATCATCTTTTCCATTTTACTTCTTTGTGATGCTTATGTTTGCAGGACCAAACCTGAGCCTCATCAATCACCGGTACTCCCACTAGTGTCCTGTATTATCCTTTTGTGTACCGCACCAGCACGCAGGTGTAGCCCTCAAAGCTAGATCTAAGGCTTGAAATTGTTGTTCTTCTAGTACATCCCTTTCAACTTTATCAAGAAATATGTTGACACCACCTATCCCATCAAAATATGGTAAGTTATGTACCTCGATAGATATGCAAAGAATAGATTTTTTTATTCTAGTACAGTGCATAGTATAAACTTTGTGAAACTGGTTCTGCCAATTCTCCAATTCTTCATCTAAGTCTGAATGACATGAACTATCCTTCTCCCATCTTATTCTTCCATCTGCTTTGGGGTTGATATAATCCTCGGCGTGCGTAGTTAACTTATAGATGTGGTCAATATCATCATCACTGTATTCTTCGCGAACTGGTTATGTATATTGTGCTCCTTCAGAGGGATCTAAGGACCCTGATACCATTCTTTTCAAATACCATACTCCCCCTTTTTAGATTGATTATGGCATCAATATGAAAAGCCCAATCGATTCTGAGAAACACTAGATACAGATTATTGTCGTACATTATCTTGATGACTTCGAAATCCACCCTCATGCACTCCTTCAATATCCACCATAACTCCTTGCAACCAACCCATCAGAGTATTCTTCTCCTGATTGGCCATGCGCAACTGAATTGGTGACCATTGCTTCTTTGGTTACCCCATCCGCTCTGAAGTCTACTTTGATAAGACATTCGCATTTGATCCCAAGTTCATAATTACTTGATCCATTTCAAATTTTCCAATATATGCAGTTAATCGCATTTCCCAACTAGTCATTTTCTTATTATTTTTTACCCTATTTACTGTGCTTTGTTCAAGTTGTGGATTCTCTTTACTGGCACAGTTTTCGATCAATTTTTGCAAGCTTTCTGCTACTTTCTGGTCCCTTAACAAATTCATACATGTCGAAAAAAAGGACTTTAGAATAGTCAAATCAGGGTTCTTTGTTGCAGTACCTAATTCAGGAGTGTTCTTCTTTGGTACTAGTTCCATCTACATTTTTGATGTCGAAGTTCCTATTTCCATGAAACTCTTATTTTCCTCCAAGAAAGTTGTCATTTCCTTCTGCAAATCAAACCCAATATTCTTTTCTCCTTCCTTCCTAACCCATGTATCTACCATAAAAAATTTACCTTCTGCCTTATCTTCTCTAGTAGCGCACCACTTCATGTCACTATATTAATGTTTGGTCATCCTCGTGAGGTTTAGATTGCATCATTTGGATATTTTGTGTAGGATGCAGGTTCTTCTTTTCCTACATCTTATCCATTACACAAGGAAATATTCTATCACATGTTCAAATTGTCTACAACACTGACATGAGGGGTGAGTGGTATTCTGAAAATCGCACGCATAATGTCCATCTTCGCCACAATTATAGCATATGGTCTGACCTTGTCCTCACCCAGCACCTCCTCCTAAACCAAGTCCTCGAAATTGAAATCCTCTGTGAACTGTAGGTGAAAAAATATCTTCATGTGCATGGGATTCATCTTGCATCCTATATGTTAAGGTTTGATCTATCATCATGTCATAGCTACGACAATGGCTCTCATCATGTTCTACTGATCAACAAAACTTACAAAATAATTGTTGCGGAATTTGAACATATTTCTGTAGAAAATAGCAGTGATCAATCAGGTGTTGGCCTGCAACTCGGAAAATACTACACCATACACTCAGTCCAGTACTTGGTCCAACAGTAGGCTCTGGCCTCAAAGAATTAGGACCTCCGCCAGCCAAATAATCAGGATAGATAGGACACTGGTCCTTATAGTGACCTTCCTTCTTACACTTTAGGTACCATACTTCTGGGTGCATCTCAAACCGAACGTCCTTTACTTTCTTCAAATCTTGCAGATCCATATGCAAAATTGCTAATTGGGAATGTATCTGTTGAACCCCTTATGTGAGTATCTTGTATTGGCGAAGCTTCTAATTTCATCGCGATTTCTAATGCTTCTGCGTGAGTCCCAATATTTTTTTGTGATAGTGGTAATCTAAGGTGTTGCAATATCACAACTATATACCACTCTTTGTGCAATTCATTAGAGATTTGGAAGTTGGCTTGTCCCATCAAACATTTTAACCTTTGATCTACATCTGAGGCAGTCACATTGACAACTTTCTTAATCTCATTTATTTGTGTAATATTGGCATCTTTTAAACATCAATCTATATGCATAACATGTTTTTCATATAACGACATCTTAATCCAGAGATTTAAGGAATTCAGATACATACCTTGTGGACCTTTGAAATATTTGCACTCAGCTTCACTGTAGGATACTATTGTGTCACTTGCAATTTCAGTAATAAATCCGCCAAGGATACTATCAACCCAGTAATCAACAACTCTTACGAACTTATTTTCATAATCCTTAAGTCGTTTTATCTGCTCTGGGGTCCACACAATAGGATCTTTGTGTTTCCAACAAGATTCATTTTTGGCTAGCTTTGAAAGCCCCTTGTTCAACTCGTTAGCGAATGATGCAGAAAAGATCTTGTGTTGTTCTATATAAATATACCTCCATAACCACCTATCTCTCGACTAGCGTGGATCTATTCTTTCCTATGCTACAAATTCGTGCAACTTCCGATCTACCCAATTGTTTAGTCAATTCAATGTTCTTAAATTTCTTACATAAATTATTGACCGTAGTTGGTAAACTTGTGAAGCACAAGTGCACTATATATGCTAGAAGCCTTTTTGAGTTTATTAAGGTGATGATTGTGTTTGTTTTAAGGATTTTCTTTATTCCTATGTTCCTAATGAAAACTGAAGATTTACAATTAAATTCCTACAATCAAATTTTGAAAAGGAAAGTAAGACAAGCTATCACAATCTTATTTAACTAACTATTGTTAGTTTCAAAATAATTATTATGCAAGGTGATGGAAAAGAAAAAATATTTTGTAAATAATGTGAATACTTCTTAAAGATAAATTGTGTTTTTGAAAAGAAGTAAAAAGATATTTATTATGGAACCTATAACTAAACTACTTATGTTCTAGAAAGACAGTTATTTCTGCTCTAAAAAGAATCCCTTCTATTCAAGAATAAATTTATAAAGCAATCTATGTTAAGATCTACACACACTGCAAGTAACAATTATATTTGAAATAATAAATTGAAAACAGAATGAATGCATTCTGATCGAAAGTAATTGCTATGGAAAGAAGATGATTATGTACATAGTCCTATTTTAGAAAGCATACAAATGATATGAAATTGACAGACAACAAATGAAAGATTGTAAACAAGTAATTACAAACAAATGAAAGTTGTGATAATGCAATTCTAGAAATAACAAAAATGAAATGAAATGAGCTAAAAATCAAAGAAAGAACCTCCATTGTCTACAGGGGCCCTTCACAAAACAATATATTTTAATACTTTAATTCAACAACTAACTGCACATGATATCGATGAGAATGTGTCTTCAATTTAAAAGGAACAGTGTTATGAAACTTCAAACTGTCAATTAAAGATTACATATATCTCCCACTTTCAGTTTAAAAAGTTATATATATAGCATTCGTGCTGAACAGATTGAGACTTTCATGCCTTTAAAACTTTAAAAAATCCTACTCTAAATGCTAATATTATAATGAAGAATTTAATGTTTCTCGATGATTTTCTATTTGGAAAGAAAATCAAAGAGTCGTGATTTATTTGAACTCTCACTGCTTTGTTTATCCACGTATTGTTATGCTTCTTTAACTGTGTTGTTGGGCAATTTCCTTGATGATTTGGCTAGGGAAAATAGCAGGAGATCCACGAGGAGATCAATCCCCATCTTCCCATGTGATTCTTTGCTCGACTGGTGTACTGGGATCCAACAAACCATGGAGATACTTGCGGAATCATTAACAGTTGTAGAATCGTGTTAATTTTGTAGCTATTACAATTTTTAACTTGATAATAAGACACATTAATAAATATGAAAAATAAGACATCTTAATATCTTACCATGTCAAAATCTATAGTTTTATTTTTTATTTGAGTTGATAGAAATGATAAAAAGAGGAAAAATGGATGGAAATGGTGTCAAAAACAAAACAGGCATAAGACTCTACATTCTCCCATGCTAATGTCTTTGCATGTCCTCATGCAAAATACAAAATTGATGTCACCTGTTTAATTACTACATTTCTTTTGAAACCTCTGCAAGTACATCCAACTTCATATTTTTCCCTTTCTTTCCACCCACTACCATCCTTGGCTTTTTCATGAGAATCATGTACTTCAGGTTTATGACTTGCCTTTGTAGAGCTCTGTTTTTTAGCGTCAACTTCTTATTTTTCTTATACCACAAACTTAGGTGTAAAAGGATATTGTCACTCTTAGCCATTTGGATTTCACTCTATGCCTTTAGGGTTTGATTCTCCTTTTGAATGTACCTTTTTAGTGTCTCCAGTTCAAAAATTTCTTGTTTTAAAATTTTTATTACTGGAGGTTCTTATGGTTTACTAAACTGGACTTCTTCTTGATTTGAAGCTGATGTTTTTGCCACATATTTTTTCTCCAAAGACTCAATATAATCATGAATCTCTTGTTGTACAGGATCAATTTCAGGTGTTCTTCAGCCTGGACTCTGAGGAGGTGTGATAAAAGTTGGTGGAGAAACCCTTGAATTTTGATCTGCTTCTAAGTCGATATGCTCCATAATTTTTGTAGGTCATTTTTTTGTTATTGGATTGAGTTTGGTACTTCTTTGTTATATACCTAGGGGGGATAATATGGGGTACAAAGGGAGGTACCCAAGGGAATAATGTAATAATGGGATGGGCCATAGTAATAAATAAGGTGGTTAACCCATGTCATGTAAGGGACCACAAGTAGTTAATAATAATGTAAGGGGCCCATGGTATTAGTTGATGGTATGAGGAAACCATGGTAATGATGCATGGTATTGTATGTATGAGGCCTATATAGAGGCTAGAGACTCCACATTGAGAGATTTCAAGTATTATTGTATGAACAGGCATATGGCTTGTGGAGTGTTCTCCTTCCTTAAGGAGTGAATGTATGGTGTTGCCCTACCTTAAGGGTTTGATATCAATAAAGAAGCATTTCTATCTATTCCTATCTTATTATTTCTTGGGTTTATTTCTATTATCTTATATTTTTGGGTCAGACCTATAACAAGTGGTATCAGAGCTATAACAGTCTTCTTAAGCTTGTTACTGGAGGCTTTCGAATTTTTCTTTCTTTCTTTCTATCTTAGGCTTCTCTATTTTGGGTGTGCTCTCTATCTTTTGGTTGACTTTCTTTCTTCTAACATCTTTCTTCTTCATACTCTCTAAAATTTATGTAAGAGGAATGTCATCCTTGAACTTCTCCTGTGACTGTCGTTGTCCTTGTTCTATTGGTTCTTCAGTTTTTCTTTTTCTCCCTCTCTTACCCTTGTTTCTTCTCGATCGTTCTTGTCCACTGGTTCTTCAATTTTTCTTTTTCTCCCTCTTTTGGCCTTGCTGCTGCTTGGTTGTTCTTGGTTATCTTCCTTAAAATGGTTCTTCACTAAAAAGCTTTCCCAATTATCACCCATATTTTTAAGATGAAATTCAACAAGGATTGTAATAAGACCACGGTGATACATGGTGTTCTCTATAAAGTGAATTTTCCTTTGAACATTCCCTAACATCTTTCTTAGACTATTTTTTTTTTCTCAGTAAAAGCTAATTCTATTAAGGTAAAATATAGTACAAAAAGACATTACAGCCAAGAAAGTCAGAACAAGGGCAGCCACAAAGGATAACCTATCCACCTCGGCCCCTAGAAGAGAAAGAAGAGAAGAGATCTGATCAAGAAGAAACAAGAGGAACAGATAAGAAAGAGTAGAGCAGAAGATTCTACCCAACATGGGTGGATTCAACTAATCGGCATTTTTTCCCCTTCTTTTTACCAACTTTGACCCATTCAGGAGAGCATTGCTGATTTGGTAAGATTTGCAAGCTGAGTTGGGCAGGCGGAGAAGTTTCCTTGTCTGAATCCGATGGAGAGGATTCATGATTCCTTTTTTGTAAGATTGGCTGGATAGACAAGTCCACATGCTCAGTCAAGAGCGGATCCTGTGCCAGTTTTGCGCCCATATCTTCCGCAGTCTCCTCCTCATCATCCGTGCTGAAGTCAAAATCATCCATGGGGGGTGGGTTATGAGGCTTCCAACTCTTGGATTTCTACTTAGGATTTTCTTTCTTCTTGTGGACCAGCACCGTGGGACAGGAGCTTTGAAGGTGCCCTGTGTTGTGGTAGTTTCGGCAGCGAAAGGCTGTGTTCTCATAATCCAGGGCTTGAGTCCAATGAAAGTCTTCAATTTTGAGATTGATCTGGTCCGGGAGACCTTTGCTCATATATATTTCTGCACAAATTCTGGCAAAGGTGTAGATGCCCTTTTCCCCTCTTGAGATATCTGTGTCTAGGAAGCGGCCTAGAGCATTACCGATCCCTTGGAAAATAGCAAAATGTCATAGATGCGCCGGGAGGTTAGGGAGTCTGACCCAGATGGGGATCTTGGTGATGACTGTTGTAGTTGGATCGAAATCTGGGAACCAGGGGGTGAGAAATAAACCTGTGTAGCCCTAGAGCCAAGGACCTGCAGTTAGAGCTTTTTGGTAGTCTTCCTCAAAGGCAAACACTACAATGAAGAAGCCCTTTGAGCACAATAGAACCTTGCAATTGTTGGTCCAGTTGGAGTGGATCCATTGGTAGAGGTCTGTTGTGCGAGGCCACAGCCCATTGACCCTGCAAATAATGGCATGCTCTGCAAACTTTTGAGCTTTCTCATCCAGTGATGGATGCTTTATTTCAATGGAGGGGGCTTCCTCCAGTTTGTCCACCAAGAAAGGTTTGGGAGCCTGAACAGGTGGAACTGTCTTTTCAGGCTTCTGAGCATGGACTGCATCTTTGTAAGAAAATGCCTTAGCTGAGGATGAATCTCCAGCAGCTCCTCCTCTCAAACGAAGGGTTAAAATTATGGTGGAATCTCTCTTAATGCTGTAAAAAGAAAGGGGATAAAGATCCTCAAGCTGTTTACCTTCATGGAGAAGTCGTTGAGCCGCAGAGGGAATCCCCAGTTTGATTTTTAGAACATGCTTGAGATCCTGCACTAGATCCGTCAAGCTCACCCATTGCAGCAAAGTTTTTCCAGTAGTGAGCTTGATTTGTATATGGAATGAGGGAGAGAAGTCAGAGTGCCTCTTTCCCCTGCAGATCTGAGAGGTGAGGGGGCTTATCTTTGTTTCCTGGACTAGCCACAGGGGCTTAAGAGGAGATAAAGAAAGAAACCATCTGTTAGTAATTCTGTCAAGATACTCCGCCCTAAATAGCTTCCATATGCTCAATCTAGGCAGATCCAGGGAGATGAGGGGGTTCTAAAGGAGGAGTTCCTGAGCTCGGCAATTCTAAGGGGTCGAAGGAGGTATCAATGGTGGCGAACAGCCTGTCAGAGCGAATGATTTCTTCCCAAGAGCCACCTCCGAAGGAGAAGCAGTAAAGAATTCTGCTTGTGCAGTCTTAGCCACTGCGTCGGCATTCTGAAGAGGGCTGCAGAAACAAGATGAAAAAGCAGATGGCAGAAGTTTGGCCACCTCAAATCCCACAACAAGGCAGAAGAGAGCGGGGGGAGCTATTGCCTTCGAATGGAAAACATGTGGATCAACGGAAAGGTCTAAGACCATCCAACCGTGACTGAAACACACGGCTCCATCCACATCAGGGCCTCTCAGAGACCAGAAAGCAGCCGAAGAAAGGGAGGCGGCAGAGCTAGGGTTCATTTTCGGAGCTCTTCGTTCCGCGGCACTCGAAAATTCTAAGACATGTCAACATCTTTCTTAGACTATTAAGTAAGAAATATGGAATATTATTTCATTATCCTTAATAAAATTCAACAAAAGTTGGATATAATAGAAAAACATGCATCCAAACCTCCCTTCATAAGTAAAAAAAAAAAAATGAATTATTAGAAGTAAATTTCTCCACTTACTTTTGAATGCTCTACTTAGAATGCCCTTCTTGAAAATGGTGGTATCCATGTAAAGGTTTCTTCACAAAAACCTTTGACTCTTCTCTCTCAATACCTCTGTGTTTAAACCATTTTTCTCCAATTCAAGGCAATCCAGTAGCTTTGGCAACAAAGGATTATTTCACTGTAAATTTTATGTTCCCTATCTTGACTTCCACCCCATCAAAGGCTCTCGCAAAGGACTTGGTTACTTCTTTGTGGAAACCGTCAAATTTCTCCACAAACTCCAGCCACTATGCATTCTGCAACAATTCTCTTGTCTGTGGATATCCTTCTCAAAATTTTCTTCCTGCCGGATCTCTTTTGACTATAACTCCCATGACTGAGAATATTTGCCTCAAGATTGTTTGTTTGATAGGGTATGAGGGTTTCAAAGGGTTTCAAAGTAATAAGGATGAGAGTGTAAATTATGGGAGTCTAAGTGGTAAGGGTATGAAGAAGTGTGACATAATATAACCAATGAGAGCATGAATTAGCATGATTTGGGCAATCAGATCAATAAAATCGGGATGTGGGTTGGAGCATAGGTATACTGATGAGGATTGAATGGCGGATTAGCTCCAATTTGACATGATACTATCAAATCTTAGTAATAATTATTTTGAATTTGCTAGTACGATTGGTCTAGGTGGATGTTGGTGGCCATCCACCTAGCCCATTTCGACCCCCACAGCTGTCTCTTTTAGTTTTTTCAGTTTCCTAAATTGTAGCATATTTTACTATTTTTGGCAGTTTTTCGGGTCCTGAACTTCCGGAGCCGTTTTGAGGCCCTAAACGACGTTTTTTGGGAAATCTGGGAGCAACATGGGTCCATGGACCGATGT
>APFE031644950.1:38345-48943 GCA_000404065.3 Pinus taeda
TATTGTAAAGATTCTTTAAATTTATTATAATTAAATACAATTATTTATGTTTATAAATTGCTTTTCTTAATTTTGAATTATTGCTTAATTTAAGTTTATGTTATTAGCTTGTTTTTCAACTAATGTAATAAGTTTAGTTACTTTAATAAATTGCCCATTTATTTTTAAAATTTGTATTCTAATTAAATTTTTTATTTATCTACGTTTAAAGGAGAGGTGTTTAGTAAATTGTTTCTCTTAATATTTTGGTTTTTGATTAATTTAAGTTTATGTAATTAGCTTGTTTCTAGGTTTTCCTTAAAATTATTATGTTTTTAGGTTTTTCTTAATTATTGTAATAATTTTTTATTTTTAAAAAAAATATTTTATTTTAAACTAATTTTAATAGTTTAATTTGTAGGAGAGAAGTTTAATGTATTATTATACTAGTAATTAGATTCTAACATCATATGTGTTATGTTATTAGTTTATTGTTAATGTATTATAAATTGAATCTTAATTATATTTAATATGAAGTGTAGCTACTATATTGTAAATGTATTCTTTCTTTATAGTGCTTAATATTATTTTTATGGTTAGGAGAGGAGTTGGTTTGACCTAGAGTAGGGTCAATGAAAGGAAGGGATCAAAAAGGGGGAAGAGCAGGTCTCAACTATGGATTTTTTTTTTACAAATATTTTACAATCATGTTTATAAACACATTCACAATTTAACCCTTCCTTGGGCTTTCAAGAACCCTTGGTCCAATTAAACTTTGAAGTTTCCCTAGAGATCAAATGCTCCAGCATCAGACTCCCAATGGCAGAAATTTATGACCTCCTGGTCATAAGTCTAAATAATTAAGCCCTCCTGCATCCCAGACTTTATTTTGTACTCTGTCTTTGGTTGTCTATCTTCCTTTATGTTGTTTCGTTGTTTCCGTTGTTGTTTGTTGTTGTTCTCCAGGTCTTTGTAGTGTTGTTTTAATCAACCTTAATTGACTCAGACTGCAACATTAATTGTCAACCCAATGTAGGTCTTATTGTTTCAATGGAGTTCGCATTGTCTGTGTCAATACACTCCAACCAAGTAGAAGAAAATGCAGAAAATTGTAAAAGGGTGTCGCTGATCTAAATTGTTGAATCAAAACATGCATGTAGATATAAAAAAACACTCTATATAATTAAATCACAACTCACAGCTATTAAGGTAAAGGAGTTCCACACAAGAATTAACATCTATTCCAGTTGGTTTCTATCATTCTATGATTAACTCAGTGTAACAACATGAGATAAATAGAAACGGCAACAAATGTGATCCACAATTTGTACAGCTACAGCAAGGAACCATAAATCAATGAAATAATTTAGAATGTACACTACCTAAATTGCTGAAATCCCTACCAAAGAGGAGGGACCTTCCTCCTTAGCAAGGTGCAGGAAGAACATGAAAGTGATTAACGAATCAGTTGGAAAGTGGTAACAGCATCACCGTGCTAATCGATATTAAAATAAATTCATAATTACAGAAACAGAGTAATGGTACTCTTCTATATGCCATCTGTTTATACATAAAAGTTCAAATCTTTTATAATTATTACAACCCAAAAATTAGAAAGCAGATCAATCATGAGAATCTCTCGATTCTCATGCTGATCAAAAAATAAAGAAGTTACAACCTATTACTAAATAAATATACATCAGTTGCAACTGCTTGAGTCTTGTTGCTTCAAAAATAAACAATCCTACTGACGACAGTAGTTATGTTGAATAGTACCCACATTTCCAGCTTTGGTGCAATAGCATTGAGTGAAATGTGGTTTTGGGATGACTCGGCATAACTGACAATAGCATTGTTGATGTGACAGCGGATCTATGCAAGGTGTAA
Organism: Pinus taeda; assembly: GCA_000404065.3. Lineage (NCBI taxonomy): Eukaryota > Viridiplantae > Streptophyta > Pinopsida > Pinales > Pinaceae > Pinus > Pinus taeda. The sequence continues at coordinate 40,212 of APFE031644950.1, forward strand.
TAGCATCTGATGTGTAACAAAAACATGTAATAGCATCCAATGTGTAACAACAATCTGTAACAGCAGCAACCTGTAACAACACCTTGTATGTATGTAGAGTCTGAAGATTATCTTACCATGACATCCTTTTTTGCCTACTATTCCTCTTTTTTCCTATATATTTACCACCTAAATAAAGCCATATCCACCAAGTTTTGATGAAGGTATGCAATAATATGTCTTTTTATTCATATTTTATTTTATACCCTATTGTTTTGTTAAAGAATTCAACTAGCTACTGAATTGCTCTGTTTCTGTAGCTAATCCAGATTTCTGTAGTTATCTCCATTGTTTGCAAGGTTCAGAAGCTCCAGGTTAGCAGTGAAGCATGCGGATGGATAGAGAATGGTTTCCTCATGGATCCCTTCCTATCCCCTTGAAATTGTTCATTAAGATAAGCGCAGGAGATCATGGTTAAACCCCAAGTCAACTGCAGGATTGTCACCGAAATAGAATCTAAGTTCAATAGAAATCTTATCGATTTGCTTTCGTAATAGCAAATCAAAGGTTTAGCGATATAATTTAGCTAATATAAAGATATTAGTCTTAAATTACTCATGTTGTTATGCCATAGACCTGTTATAAAACTCATGGCCGCACTGTGATTTGGTGTGCGGCGGATGATGCAATTTTTAAACAGTTTGTGAATTTCGTTTGCCAGCAATAGAATTGGTTTTGTGTGTATGTGTTGCATTGATTGAAGATTATGAACTGATCTGTGGAGGGTCCTTACATACAGTGACAGGTCTTAACCAATTTCAATTCGATTTCTTTTCATTCCTTTAATACTTTGTTTTGTGTGGAAATGTAGCACAATGAATTCGCCAATGAATCATTATTTGCATAAGTACTTTCATTTGCTTCATACCTAGTTTAGTCTATTATTTGAATTGCTTTATACCTGGTACAGCATAGTTACTTCATTTTCTTATTATCTAGCATAGTTTAAGTGTGTTTACTTCATATTATAGATGTTGTTTGTAATATCTTATTTGAGTGAAAATTGAATAAGTAAAAGTGTGAGAGTTTTTCCCTAAACAATTGAGTTCAGACACTATTTTTTCACAATTGATAGAATATATTTATTTTTGTACTTAGTGAATTAGAAGTTGCAGCATAAAGATTCAAGACCAAAAATCCAAAAACAATCTAATACAAGTAGGATCACTCTCATATCATCCATAAACTAATTAGATAGAGAATAACTCCTAAGAAATTAGCTAACAACTTTAAGGATGGCGACACTAATATAATTAACAAACACCACCTCTATATTCATCTTAAGTTTAGATCCTAACAAATACATAACGACATATCGAATAACTTCTATCACATATTGTGCATATGTACTTCATCTGTCTACCTGCCCTGGTTGATAATTTATGATTGACAACTCAAAGACCTTAAATTGGCTAAACATTTTGTCATCGTTTCCAAGGAAGTACAAATAGAAGTTTAAAAATTTAAAATTAAAACATGATATGCGTAGGGATAGATACTTTAGGGGTAGATTTGTAGGGCGAGGAAGAAGTTCAATCCCCACAAATCCACTTACTTCACCACGATTTTGAGATTCCACACTGCCTACTCAAACCCGAATTCCATATAGAGGTCAACAAAGACTTCCTGAAGTCTCAAGATCGGAAATCCAGTCTAGAAATTCACCCACTTCATCTATTGAAGTTGTACTTGAAGAAAATCCTACATCCCTAACTACAGGAGTAATTTTTCTATCCTCCACTGGAGAACAAATTCTAGGAGAAGAACTAGAAGTCCCTAGTGAAGAAGAGGAACAGGGAATCTATTTTGAACAACCATTGATAGAAGAACCAGGAGAACTAGAAGAAAATTATACTAGTTCTGAAGAATCTATCATGGTTGAAGGGGAAGGAGAAATACATAATGTTAATGATGAGGAAAATAGACTTGGAGGAGGAAGAGGTCAAAGTAGAGGAGGAGGTAGGAATAGAGGAGGGGGTAGTGGTAGAGGAAATCAAGATCCTTCTGGATTTCCTATTCTTGATGAAGCTACAACCCTCATAATGAAAGCTATATCACCCTCAATTCTTCCTAATTTCCATGGAAAAAGAAATGAAGACCCAGAGACATTTCTCTTCGAATTCGAAGTATTATGCAAATCATATGACTATCTGCATGATGCTCAAAAACTAAAATTTTTCCCGACTACATTAAAAGGCTCAGCATTAAAATGGTTCATGAGTTTAGAAGTGCATTCCATAACAACATGGGTACAAATGAAAGAGGCTTTCTTAAGCAAATATAGATATTGTTGTATGCCTAGTAACCTTAAAGATGAAATCATCAAAATGACACAAAAAGAAGTTGAAGATTTGGTAGAAAGATTTGTCTACAATGTTAAAAGAGCAAAAATGGGTAATTTGCATGAAGAAACCTTAAAATCCCTCTTACTCAGAACTATCAAATATGACTGTATTGATCTCCTTAGCCTAAATGGGAAGGGAGATATTTCCCAACTACCATTTGCAAATATTTGTGATTTATGTGTACATATATCAAGGGGTAAAGAATGATTTGGAAGGATTCTCAAAGACCCTCTCTTGTCAAGAATTAATAAATCAGTAGTAGGGATAGTCAACATGGCAGAATTAGGAAATTTTCTTGATACCTTTAAGACAAATATTTTAGGGAGCCTAAGTGAGCAAATAAACACCCTTAAAATACAAAACAAGAAAAATTTTGAAAATGTTTCATTATCCATTTTTTGTCCCAAATGTCGAAAGAAACATGCTCTAAGAGAGTGTCCCTTAGATTCAACAGCCAATGAAACTTGTGTCATAAGTGCAGATAATCATGATACGAAGGAATTTCCTTCTTTACCAGGTCTCGAGGCTGTATTTAATGATGAAGGAATATCAGAACCAGTAGGCCCTCTCTACTTTATAGCCAAAAGACCATGGAAAAATCCCAACCAAATAAGCCATAAGGGTTCAGACCACAACAATTTTCTCAGAGCAGTTGGAATCGAGCTTGGCAGCCTTGGGCTCAGCCACAGTCACAATCTTGGAATCAAGGATGGAAAAATCCTTATGGAGCATATGCTCAATATCAACAATATTCGCCATCCTATCTTCCACCATAATTTGTACCCCCATCTAATCAAATTCCTCAAGCTAATCAATTACCACAAGTTCCACTTCAGAATCAAAACCCACAACTTTCCTTACCATTTCCACAAAGATCAAATCAACTACCTGCTCAACCACTTCTGAATCCTAATAATAAAATACCACAACAACCAGTGTACAACATGAAGGGTCATAATCCTAAAACTTATGTAATAACTCCACTAGACCTAAACAATTCCCAATTAAGGTCTGGAAGAGTATTACCAAGAAAACCTCATGTTGTCATTCAAGAAACAAGATCTGATCTTCAAAAACACAAAAGCCAATCAGAATAAGGGGAGACCTCTCTCCCTCAAAAAGAAAATAAACAAACAGAAGAAGTTTCAATAAATACTCCTATCATAAAACAACCCTCAATATCAATTAGACCACCTTTCACAGAAAGGTTGAAAATCAATGAAGGAGTAGAGAAACAAATTGTTTTGCCTAATTACAATATGATGGATGAATTGAGAAATGTTTGTATTAAGATTCCTTTATTGCAAGCCATAAAATAAATACCAATTTTTCCAAAAATAATTAAGGAATTAAGTACACACAGATCAGCGAGAAGAAGAAAATATATAAAAAGAATTCAGTTAGTCGGAAAAATTGCAAACGTTATGATGGGGAAGATGACAATTCAAAAATATTTAGATCCAAGAAGCCCCATTGTAAAATTTCACATCAATGGAATTGAAATACCAAACACATGGATTGATTTAGGAGCAACCATAAACATAATGAGTAAAAAAGTTATGGACACACTTAGGCTTCCTAACCTTCAATACACACCAACCTTATTGCAATTAGAAGATAGGTCTGTTATTAAACCAGATGGTGTGTTGGATGATGTTTGTGTATCATTAGATTCTTGGGAATATCCTATTGATTTCATGGTTTTAACACCCAAGAATAATTTAGGAGGACATCCATTAATTCTAGGAAGGACTTGGTTGGCTACAATTGATGCTTTCATCAGCTGTAGATCAGGCGATATGTTTATCTCAGATGGAAATTATAAAAATAAATTTACATTATATCCCCCTACCAGAACAACAATAGATACAGAAATTGAAGAATGGATAGAAGATGAAGAAGATACACAACCTATTTTCGTTACTGAACAAGTAAAAGAGGAATACCAACTTTTAAATTTACTGGAAAATAATGAATCTTCCTCATATTATGATCATAATTGAAATGAGTATCTCTCATCTAAACAAGTATCATTTCTCTCCATTGAAAAATTTGGGAATTCCTCGATAGAAATCTTTCCAGGAAAAACCTTGAGTGTTAATAAAAACTTGGAAGAAATGCAAAAGAATCAATTGATAGAAACTTTGCAGAAACATTCTTTTGCTTTTTCATGGGAATACACTAACATGAGAGGGATTGATCCTAAAACTTGCATACATCATATCTACATTGAACAAAATGAAAGACCAATTAGACAAACTCAATGGAGAATGAACCCAAATTTAAAAAAAATTGTTAAGGAAGAGTTGCATAAACTATTAAATGTAAATTTCATCTATCTAATATCTAACAGTCAGTGGGTTTCACCCCTAGTAATCGTTACTAAGAAGAATGGAAAATGGAGAGTATGCATCAATTACAGGGAATTAAACAAAGCAACATTAAAATACCACTTTCCGCTACCTTTCATAGGCCAGGTCTTAGACACATTAGCAGGGAAACAATATTTTTCCTTCTTGGACAGGTTCAGTGGATATAACCAGATTCAGGTAGCACCTGAAGATCAAGATAAAACCACATCCACTTGTCCATGGGGAACTTATGCTTATTGGGTACTTCCTTTTGGGTTATGTAATGCTCCAACAACATTCCAAAGAGTAGTCCTCAGCATTTTCTCTAACCTTATTCATGATTGTGTGGAAGTGTACATGGATGATTTCACAGTCTATTGGGATTATTTCAATAAAGCACTAGAAAATTTAGAAAAATTCTTAATAATATGTAAAGGAACAAATCTCTCATTAAGACATGAAAAATGTTTCGTGATGTTTAACGAGGGAATTGTTTTAGGTCACCATGTTTCCAGACATGGAATTAAGGTAGACTCATCCAAGGTTGAAGTCATTTCTAAGTTAATAGTGCCAAATTGTCAATGAGATGTTAGAAGTTTTCTTGGTTTTACTGGATATTATAGGAGTTTCATAGAAAACTTCACAAAAATTGCATCCCCACTCTTTAAATTGCTTACCAAAGACTGTGAATTCAATTGGGATTTTGAATGTCAAGTTGCCTTTGAAACATTGAAAAAGAGAGTTTTTGAAGCACCTATCTTAAAAGGACCTAATTGGAAGTTGCATTTCCATATCTCAATAGATCCTTCAAATTCAGCCTTAGGAGCTATATTAGGACAAAAATATCTCACTCCTTATGCCATTTACTATACTAGTAAAAATTTAACTCTTGCAGAGTTAAATTATACTGTAACTGAAAAGGAGTTCTTAGTTGTAGTTCATGCCATTAATAAGTTCATAAATTATATAACTGGCTATGAAACTTTTGTTCACACAGACCATTCTGCCATTAGATACCTAATGAATAAACTAGTCACTAATGGAATAATAACTAGATGGCTTCTACTTTTACAAGAATTCAACATAACCATTCTATATAGGTCAAGAAAACATAACACAATGGCCAATTTTCTATCTAGAATACAAAATAAAAATAATGATCAACCCGTAGATGATAAATTTCCTTATGAATATATTTTTGCAGTATCTACTAAATCACCTTGGTATGAAGATATTGCTAACTATTTGGCCACAGGAAAAAATCATTTCATTTATCTCCTAGAGAAAAGAGAAGAATAGTCCACAATAGCACATCTTATTCATGGATAAATGAAGAATTATACAATACAGGACCATATATCATCATCAGAAAATGTGTTTGAGAGGACGAAATACCATAAATTAAAGCTTGTCACAATGAGCCATGTAGAGGACATTTTTCTGACAAAAGAACTGCTTACAAAATCTTGCTTTTAGGATATTATTGGCATTCCATTTTCAAGGACACGACGGAATATGTTAAGAGATGTGACAGTTGTTAGAGAATGGGAAAACCTACTCTTTCAAATGAAATTCCACTGGAACCACAGGTACTCATCGAACCATTTGAAAAGTGGGCACTAGATTTTGTTGGACCAATCAGCCCACCTTCAAAGCAAAAGAAGTATATTCTGGTATGTACTGATTATGTCACTAAATGGGTAGAGGCTAAAGCACTTCCTTTTGCTATTGAAAATTTTGTAGTTTCATTTCTTTTTGAGGATATTTTTACTCGTTTTGGTGCCCCAAGAGAAATTGTAACAAACCAGGGAACACAGTTCACATCCAGACTAGTGCAGGTGTTATAGATCTGACCCGGAAATATTATAGATCTGATATGAAATTATAAGACAATGCAAATAAACCTAGAATTAGTATGAAATGCTTCTTTATTGATCAAACCCTTAAGGTAGGGCAACACCATACGTTCACTCCTTAAGGAAGGAGAACACTCCACAAGACATATGCTTGTTCATTCAATAATCTTTGACTATATTTCTTGACCTCCCTCCATGTGGAATCTCTAGCCTCTATATAAGCCTCATACATACAATACCATGGATCATTACCATGGTTCCCTCATACCATCGAACTAATACCATGGGCCCATTACATTATTACTAACTACTTGTGGTCCCTTACATGATATGGGTTAACCACCTTATTTATTAGTATGGCCCATCCCATTATTACATTATTACCCTGGGTACCTCCCGTTGTACCCCATATTATCCCCCCTAGGTATATAACATTCTACCCCCCTAATCATGTTTCATCCCTGAAACATGGGAAGAACACAAATAATAAGATCTACTTAAAAGAGTAGTCCACTGGTACCATGCACGTGCATCTAGCCATCCAAGAGAAAGGTGAACCCTCAATCTCGCTGGTGCCTTGCTCGCTTGAGATAGGCTGACCATGATAACTCTTCTATGTTGATGTGTAGTAGGTGGATCGTCGCTCCTCGCTATCCGTCATACAGGGATTGTTGTCCTTGTGGCTAATTGGTTGTCATCTTGTTGGTTGTTTTCTTGCGGGGGGATGTGGGTGATGATATGTTGAAGTTTTAACCCACTGTGTCTTTTTCTTTAATTCACCCTGTTGTGGTGCTTGTTGTGGTGTCTTCTTTTCCAATATGACTTCAACCACTGAACCCTCATCAGATGTGTCAGCACCTGTTACCTTTTCAGCTTCAGCCTCTGTTTGTGTTTGATTGTCGACTATCAACTGCTCATCATCTGATATGTCAGTCCTTGGAACATCTTCTGCGTCAACCTCCGTGGACTCTACCTGTTTATTGATGGAAATATCCTGTAATTTAATTTTCTTCTTTGTATACCAGAGCTTCAGGAATTTCTTCTGCACATTAATATTTATAGTACCCATTGATTCCATCCATGGGTATCCCAAAACAACATCCATATTATATGTCTCTGAAGTATAAAAATCACCATGCAACACATACTTATCCATAGAAATCTTCAAATCCTTATACACTTGGACATCCTCATCATCCACATGTGTGTTTTCAATGTGTTTTGCAGAAACTTGCAATTTTTTTGCCAAATTAACATTGATGAAATTATGCTAGGATTGATAGAAACAATGATCTTCTCCTTCTGAATTAATCCATGAACCTGTAATAAGGATATACCAGTAGGAAATAGACCCACATGTTTCTCCTTATCTTGTTTTCTGGCATGAGACCATCTGTCTAAAAGTAATTTTTCAAATTCTTCATCGGGCAGGCTGAAACACTTCTTTTGGTTAAGTAATCCCCACCATGTGGCTACCTCATCTTCAAAATATGCCATTGCCACCCATTTCCAATTGTGTTTAAATAACCTCTTGTATTCATTTATGTGTTCTTCAATAGTAGAACCATTATCTTTTCCTGTAAAAGCCATAAAGAGGGTTTTGAAAAATTCACTTACTTGGCGAAATATAGTTTAGTCAATATTGCTTAGAATCCCTATTATGACCTGTTTTTGGAAATGGAACAAACATTTTGCATCTGCCCATGTGATAGAAATTCTGATCCAGGCACTAGAATTTCATATCTACGCTGCAATTCTCCCGTCGTCACCCAAAAATTCTAAAAAAAGAGATGATTTTAAATCAGCGATATCTCCTTCATCTAGACTCCGATTCAACTGATTTTTTTTTTTTAAATTGGGCATTTTTTCACAAAGAATCCATATCCGTGATTAGATTTTATAGAACTTGCACCAGGACGTCTAGATCTGTGCCGCAAACTTGTTGCCCCAAAAAATTGTCTGCAACACCACTGATTTTTAGATCAGTGATATCTCCTTCATCCGGACTCCGATTCGACCGATTGTTTTTTTGAAATCAGGTATTTTTTCATATAGAATCCAGATTCAATTATATTTTGTATATATTGCACCAAAACATACATATCTGATCTGCAAACTCGCTTCCCCCGAAATCCTGAAAA
>APFE031644950.1:48953-75149 GCA_000404065.3 Pinus taeda
TTGTACCCCATATTATCCCCCCTAGGTATATAACAGCAGAATCTTGTGGGCCAATACAAGATGAAACGTCAGAAGTCCACTCCATACCATCCATAACCCAATGGACAAGTTGAGTCTAGAAATAAGGTGATCGAAGCTATCCTTATTGTACATCTACACAGGAAGGATTGGGTGGAAAAGCTTCAAGAAGCTTTATGGGCCTACAGAACTACATGGAGAAATACTACAGGGCATACTCCCTATGAAATTGTTTATGGGAAGCAAGTCTTACTTCCGAGAGAGTTCCAGATATAGACCTATAAGACAGTAGTCTAGTTAGATCTTGACTTGTCAGAAGTCCAAAAGCAAAGGATGACACAACTAAATGAGCTCAATGAAATCAAACAAGAAGCCTTCAAGAGAACTAGCCTAGTTCAACAACATAGATCAAGATGGCATGATAAGTACATTAAAGAAAGGAATTTCATCCAGGAGATTGGGCATTTCTCTTTGATTCAAAATTCAAAAATTTTCAAGGAAAATTCCAAACCCATTGGCTTGGACCTTATGAAGTTGAGAATGTCTTTGACAATGGTGCAGTTAGAATCAGGACTATTGATGAAGAGAAAACTCCTCTATTAGTAAATGGACATCAACTCAGGCTTTACCAGAAGCCATTAACAAAAGACGAATTTGTTAAAATCTTTCAAGATAATTCAGAAATGATGATGGTCAAGAAGAATGCTTCTTCTTTTCCACCTTAGAAAGTTTTATTCAGTTTTATTTTATTTTTATTTTTATTGTTTTTAAAGAAAAAGAAATAAAAAGGAAAATGCCAAAACTAAAAATGAATATATATATATTATTATATATATATATATATATATATATCTATATATATATAATTTTAATTTATTCATTTTTATTTTTGCATTTTTCCTTTTTTATTTTCTTTTTTCTTTAAAAAAAATAAAACCAAATAAAACTTTTCTAAGGTGGAAAGAAGGAAGCATTTTTCTGACCAATATAAATTTTAATTTTAATTAATTTTTTTATATTAATATATTAATATATATATATATATTATAAATATATACTATAGTATATAACTACTATATATATATATATATATGATACTATATATATATATAATATAATATATATTTATATATATAATAGTAAAAATCAATAAAATAAAAATATCAAATCAGAAAATAAAATACAAAAATGTATAAACGTGAAAACTAACATGTTTTTGGCATGTTTATATAGAAAATTTAAAGTGAAAACCAATTTGTTGGCACTTCAAATTTTCTTTTCAGAAAGAATAATAAATTTCATCTACTAAAATTTTGTTTTTCTTAGCTGCAGAATCAACAATTTTCCGCAAATCGGACAAGTTTCTGTAGCTGAGACAAGTTTCCACAGCCTCATAAATTTTTGAAGCCTACAAGGACACTTGGTGATTTGGATTAAAGGACAGCTGACCAGCAAAGTACCTACACTAGGAGATTAAAGGACAACAAATAAGGTTAGCAAAAGTAGATCAAAGGTATGTGCTACTTTAATTAAACAATAGGGAAGGCTATATTGTATATATGATTAAGAAGATATAGTATTGTCGTAAATTAAAATGTAATCATTATAACCTAAGGGCGATGGCCACCTAAAAAAATATCATATTCCACCACCTAAAAATTCATGTCACGTCCCCATTCCAAATCCGCCGAAGTAATTACCAAAACATTAGTTTAAATGTGCCTAACAGTCAGATTCATTCCTATAACCCTTATGATAATTCACTTGTTCTTCCCTATTCTTACACTCCTATGGACTTTCATAGCTACTCCATCTTTTTGCCACTTAGAAAACCCAACCAGCTCCATTTTCTCATCAAAGTACCTAGTCTTCGAGGCAAAGCATCCTTTAGAATGAGGATAATTGTTTGAACTGAACTAGCAGGTAAGCAATTCTTGGACGGGTACCCACAAACTGAGCTGCTGCAAAAGAGACAATGGTTGTAGTTCATTGAAAAATTCAATGGCTTTCACAGGGAAGTAACCAAGACATTTTCTCGCTCATTTGATGGGAATGAAGCCGAAATAGGAGACATTAAGCTCACCATAACAGAGTCCATTGTCATGGAGGCTACTGAGCTACCAAGGAGTGGGGAAAAATGGTTTAAGAATAGGGGAATTGATGGCAAGGATTGGAAGGTACTCCTCAAAAATCCAAACATGGACACTACTATCTACAAGAAAGGTATTCCCGGCACAGCTCTTAAGAGTAAATGGAGAAACTTATTACTTGTGCTTCAAAATTTTTTCACTTGTGACGGTAGGTTTGGGAAAATATATTTTTATCATGTCAAGATGATGATGCATTTTCTTGAAGATCATCATATGAATCTCTCTTATTTTCTCTTACATAGTCTCAAGAAAATGTCTACAAACATTAAAACAAATATTTAGCTTATAGAAAACACCATGTATCATCACGGCTTAATCAAAAGCTTGGTCGAATTCATCTCCAAAGTATAGGGGATAACTGGGAGAGTTTCCTGGTGAGGAACCACTTTGAAGAAAAATCCCCAGAAAAAGCAAGCAGCAGCAAGGCCCCCAGAGGAAGAAAGAGAACCATAGAAGTAATAAAGGAGCAGGCACCTCAAACTCAAACAAAATTATCAAAAAAAGAACTGCCTATAGTGAATATTTTGTAGAAAATGAAGAGGGGAAGCCTTAGAAGAAAGAAAGCCAACAAAATTAAAGAAGAATTCTCACAAACTGAGACCCCTCCTCAAGAAGAAAAATTAGAGACTAAAAGAAGCAAAGTACAGAAAATACAAACCTCAGGATTGAGGAGGAGTACAAGGCTGAGCACAGTCCCGCAAACAATCTCAAAAATTACAGAGTACATTGACCTTGAGGGAAATGAGCCAACAGAGAACGAACCAATAGAGGATGATCCAATCGAAAACACGGGAATTTCTCCAAAAGGGTCACCGAGATCATCACCGAGAATATCACCATAACCTTATAGCTCACATCTAAGAAGCCCAATGCATAGTCTAGGTATTGACCCTATTCAGCAGGAAATATATGACTATATAGAGTCATTGGAAAGGAAAGTGGCAGCAACCAAAGAAACAATTCAGAGTGCTGGAAAAGGGAGAAACTAGGTAAATGAATAATCAACCTGAAACATCTAAAAGAAGGAGATATTTGAATAAGAAATGTTGAACCGGTATCTCAAGAATGAGAATCAAGCATTGAAGACACAAAGTGAGATCCAGATTGCAAAAAGTGAAAATCTCATCCTTCATCTGAGCTTGTGGTATAAGAAAAACAAAAAGTTGAAGAAAGAAAACAGAATTATGCAAAGAGAGATTATCAGCTTAAAATACAAAATTCTCATGAGAAAACCTGGAATGCCAATAACTGCCAAAAAGAAGAAAACAGTGAAACTTAAAGGTGATAAGCATGATGTACAAGTGACTGACAAGGAAGAAGTGTATGAGGACATACAAAATCTCTAGTATGGGGGAATGTAGAGTTCGAAGATTGCCTTACCATGACATCCCTTTTTTCCTAATATTTCTCTCTTTTCCTATATATTTACCACCTAAATAAAGCCATATCCACCAGGTTTTGATGAAGGTATGGAATAATATGTCTTCTTATTCATGTTTGACTTTATACCCTATTGTTTTGTTAAAGAATTCAATTGGCTACCGAATCGCTATGTTTCCACATCCAATCCAGTTTTCTGTAGCTATCTCCATTGTTTGCAAGGTTCAGAAGCTCTAGGTTAGCAGGGAAGGATGCAGATGGATAGAAAATGGTCTCCTCATGGATCCCTTCCTATCCCCTTGAAACTATTCATTAAGATAAGCACAGGAGATCACGGTCAAACCCCAAGTCAACTGCTAGATTGTCACCGAAACAGAATCTAAGCTCAATCGAAATCTTATCGATTTGCTTTTGGAATATCAAATCGAAGGTTTAGCGATATAGTTTAGATAAGATAAATATATTAGGCTTAAATTACTCATGATGTTATGCCAGAGACCTGTTATAAAACTTATGTCCGCACTGTGATTTGGTGCATGTTGGTTGATGTAATTGTGAAACAATTTGTGAATTTTGTTTGCCAACAATAGAATTGGTTTTGTGTGTATGTGTTGCATTGATTGAAGATTACGAATTGATCTATGGAGGGCCCCTACGAATAGTGACAAGTCTTAACCAATTGCAATTCGATTTCTTTTCATTCCTTGAATACTTTGTTTTGTATGGAAATGCAGCTCAATGAATTCACCAATGAATCGTTATTTGCATAAGTACTTTCATCTGCTTCATACCTAGTTTATTTTGTTATTTGAATTGATTTATACCTGGTACAGCATGGTTACTTCATTTTCTTATTATCTAGCATAGCTCAAGTATGTTTACTTCATAGTATAGATGTTGTTTGAAATATCTTGTTTGAATGAAAAATGAATAAGTAAAAGTGTCAGAGTTTTCTCCTAAACAATTGAGTTCAGACAATATTTCTTCACAATTGATAGAATAGATTTCTTTTTTCACTTAGTGAATTAGAAGTTGCGGCATAAAGATTCAAGACAAAAAAATCCCAAAACAATCTAATACAAGTAGGATCACTCTCATATCATCCATAAACTAATTAGATAGAGAATAACTCCTAAGAAATTAGCTAAAAACTTTAAGGATGGTGACACTAATATAATTAACAAACACCACCTCCATATTCATCTTAAGTTTAGATCCTAACAAATACATAATGACATATCGAATAACTTCTAGAACATATTGTGCACCTATACTTCATCAGTCTACCTTCCCTGGTTGATCATTTATGATTGACAATTTAAAGACCTTAAATTGCCTAAACAATGTAGCAGCAATCCGTAACAGCACTTAGGGTGTAACAACAAACCGTTCTACCCTTTTCTGCAGTTAATCCCTGCTTCTTGTCTGCTTCATAGCTTCATTCACGTGAGCCAACACCTAAAAAGATGAACTTCCGAAAATACTCCTTCAATGCTCTCCGAGTTAGCCACAAAAAGGGAATAAAGCCTCGTATTTTTCGGTAAAATATAAAAAATTAACATGACGGTAAAATGGATTAAAAAGGTAAGAAAAAAAGGAGTTTGTTCATAGAAGGGCACAGGCTTAGAGGGCATAAAGGTCAAAATAGGGGAAAGAATGTGCAGAAATTAGGTAAAAAAACCAGACCCAACATGTCCCCCCAGTTGAAGCAACTGCATGTCCCATGCAGAATCTCAATTCCTTCTACTGTGCCCCCGGTGGAAATCTGTGAAATTGTAGGCACCAGAAGTATCATCACCTGTAGCTCTGAATCCTTGAACAACCCTTAACTCACGTGGCCAAGATTCCTCTTCATAATCACATAACCAATAATCAGGATGATACTCTTCCAATGGAAACCATATCAAAGGGAATTTGAATCTGAGGCCAATCCAGAATGCTCCCAGTGTCAACGGAATCTAAGAATATTCTGGCATGCATGTAACAACAACCACAAAGTTCTTTTACTCAAAGGGATCCCATTCGTGCAATTCTACACTACAGACCTTAGTGCGCTTGAGACATCCAACTAGCGATTGGCTCTTCATATTTGCAAACAAGTTCAGGAAGATCCTCATGATTCTTCTTCTGTAAATTGCCGATTGACCTCTGATTTCTAGATTTCTTAGGAACTGCCTGAACTCTCACTGGAGTTCATAAGCCATTCCTGGTTCAGCCCTGACCCACAATGCTATCTTTTCCTCGTTGGTCTCTGTTGTTTTCTTGGCTAGTTGCCACTCAATCTGATTCCCCATAAATGAGAGGAATGCCTGCAACTGCAAGTCTCCCATGAAAGAAAGGACACTCACCACCATCCTCGTGCTCACATGTTCACACATCATATTTTGCAAGAATAGCTCACACTGCAAATTTTGATCATCAAAATCACAGGAACGAAAAATTTCCAAAAAGATGCAGGCTAAAGAACCCATATAGGACATGTTCTCATAAATTGTCGTTAACTGGAATAAGTAGGAATGTTCCCAGAGGAACACAAGGTATGACAGGGATGGTTGCCTACATGCTAGCAGGTTTAGAGCAAGGTCATGGAGTTTGGTCTTATCAAACTTCAGGTTGGAGACCTCCCAATGCAGCTGATTCAGTTGCTCATCCTTTTTCTTCATAATTTCTTTATGCCTCCTCTTCTCTTTCACATTCCTCTTTTAGCCATTTTTCTCTCAGGGAATCCATCATTCTCTTATGTGTCTTGAGTGTGATCACTCCCTCCTGTAGAGAGAGTGCCAACTACTTCCACTTTTGTAGCTCTTCCAATAACAACAATTTCTTAGAACGTCATCCTTCATCAAGACCCTGCATTCTTCCGCATGCACTATCATTTGAGGGTGTACCAGGCTCCTGCGGGAAAAATTGTCCCACTTCGACTATTATTTCTTGTGTAACAGTAGTTTCATTAGTGGGTTTTGTCACAATTTATTTACCTTCCTGGTCGACTTCCATTTTCACTGTTGGTTCTTGTGTGACAGCAGTGATATCCACGAGCTTCTATTCATTAATTTCCTTTGTACCAATTTCAGTCTTTGCTGATGTTTCTTGTGTAACAGCAGCATTGACCATCAACTCATGGATATTATCTTTCTCTTCCTCCTCTTGGCTGATATCCTCCTCCACTGATTTTTTTGGAAAAACACCGGCATCAGCCAAGGGTTCTTGTGCATCCATTACTTGATCACTCTCTATGGATTGTGTTGTCTCGGTTGTTGGTTTTTGTGTAGTAGCAACATCCTCGATAGGCTCTGGCATAACAGCTTCACATATTTCAATTTGAGTCCCCCTCGAGGTAGTGTCTACTGCATATATTTTGAATCTTTCTTCCACCAACTTCTCAGCATAGGCTACGCACAAAGTGCTCGGGATTTCCCCCCTCCTGGCCCTATCCATGGCCTCTGCCAAAGTATATAACCCTAGGGCTCTTGGCTCTTTCTTTCCTACTGCTAGTTTTTCCCTCAATTCTTTAATTTATTTTTCTAAAATTTCAATTTTTGACAGCAAAGACTGGGTTTCGCTCTTACCAGGTGAAGGATGTTATTTTGGCTAAGCTTGCTCCTTGTCCTTCTGCTTGACTACTTCTTTGTTCTTTCTCGACATGGATGGGGACCCTAGGTGCCCGCTAACCCTCATCCTCTACTTCGGCCTTTTGTCGCCAATTATTTTATCAACCAACTTCTTGTTGACCCTCACTGTCGAGGACTGGGGCTACTCCTTTGTCACCTATGGAGTTTCCCCAGCCATCTCTATTTTCCTTCTGCGAGTGGTCCTAGGCCTTTTTTGCATGAACTCTTCCAAATTCTTGCCCTGTCGGCTCAAGGCATCCATCATAATGAGTTTAATAAGGCCATGGGTTGTAACACATGATTAAGGATGTGCAGTCATTTTCGCAATCGTGACCATGTGCCTAATGTTGCCCAACAAGAAATAAGGAAGGTTGATTTGTTGTTGATGCCAGAGATGGTTCAAAAATGGAAAATGATAATTAAACACAATTGTTTCCCTTCGATCACAAGTAATTTACTTAATGAGGAAGAGATCAACAACCGCCCATGGCTGGGGGTGCGACAGTCTATGAATTCCCCTGCCTTTCTTAACCAGTGACTCGCTTTCCTGGAGAAAATCCCCTTTCAGGGAGGGGTCATTAACCTTCCTAGTAAACCATCTCTTCCCTTCTGTTGGCAATCTTGTTACTCTAGGAATAACTTCTTCTATGACATCCAATTTCAACCCTCTGACTTCCATCGGTTTCTCTCCATATTCTTTGCAAATCCCATGGCTATACCATTGTCTAATCCTTCCAGTCTCGGGAAGAATTCAAACCAGCTTGCATCTTTGAAAACCTGGCATGTTTCAGGGAATTCTTTCAAGGCTTCTGTAGACCCTAGCTCCTGCCGTATTTCTACTCCTCCCATTGCTTGTGCAATTTAGTGTTGTTTCACCTACTTATCCTTCCCTCGGACACACACTCTAGTTGTTTTAGCCTATACTGCTACCTTCCTCCTCTCCAAACACTTTGAATGGGGATTTAGTGCTTCCAGCAGGGGTAAATGGTAGGGTGGCAGGGTGGCATAGGTGAATATTTTGGATTAGGATTTGGTACGCATGGTTCGCACTACACAATGAATTTTTCCTTAATGGTGGGTCATGGGGAGGTCTCGTCGATGGTGCACTTACCCTTTTTGGTATGATTCGGCATTAAATAATGATAACTACCAGATCACATGCCTTAGTTGTGGATTTTTCAAATAATTACAAACCATGCGACGGTCATGTCACAATATGATTTGTTCCCCTCTATCTTAATTATGACAACTTTCCTTAGCCGTCAATAGTCATGTTAAATTGCCACAATTAAAAAATAAAATGAATTCAATATTACCTTTCCGATGACGTACCTGGTGACGTGGGGTGAAGTAATGGGTAGT
Source organism: Pinus taeda (assembly GCA_000404065.3). Taxonomy (NCBI): domain Eukaryota; kingdom Viridiplantae; phylum Streptophyta; class Pinopsida; order Pinales; family Pinaceae; genus Pinus; species Pinus taeda. Next base: position 57,475 of record APFE031644950.1, read on the forward strand.
GCGACATCGAATCATACTCGGGCAGCGGGAGGTGCGAACTTAATTCTAATGACGAGGATCACGGTGATGTTCTTACTATTTATTACAATAAAATATCTCATTTTATTCCTAAAAAGTCATTAGTTGTTACAGGTGTAATAGCTAAGATGACTGATATATATTAATTTAATTTATACAAAAATATAAAGAACAAAATATCATGTAACAGCCATCGCAAAGTGGTTTTCAACTGCTACAAAAGTGTATGTATGCGCCTGAGAAAGGTTTTCACAGCCATATAATTATTATTATTACAATTTTTTTTTTGAAAGTTGAAGGTGTAACATCTGCCACCAAGTGGTTTTCAACTATTACCCTTATTGGAAAAATTAAAATTTTTGCAACACAGGGGAGCTTTCCCCTATTCTCGTAACTTGTACATCCGAATTTGTGACAATGTTGACAAATGAATCCTTCGAGGTAGGTTTGTGATATAACTGAAGATGGTGCCCATTTGCAAGTAATGGTGTCCTTGCATTGTCAATGGTTACCAAATTTACAGTCCCGTTGTCAAAGACTACATCTACCTCAGAAGGACCTAGCCATCTGGTGCTGAGCTTACCATTGAAGTCTTTAAACCTTGAGTCGTATAAGAGAGGCCAATCTCCTTTCTGGAACTGCTTCTTCTTTATACATTTGTTGTGCCACTTAGCTCTCTTCTACTAGATAATCTTTGTTTTTTGGATAGCAGGCAACCGTGTCTGCTCCAATTCATTGAGCTGGTTCAATCTTTGCCTTTGTACTATAGGCAAATCCAAATTGGCCTGGAATGTTGTCCTTAGTGTCTTGATTTCAAATTCAATGGGGAATAAAGGGTTCTTGCCATACACAAGTTCATATGGTGAGAATCCAGTGGTGTTTCTCCATATAGTCCTGTATGTCGAATTTTATCAGCCCAATTTCTTCGATGACTAGCCACAGTCTTAATAAGGATCCCCTCAATGACTTTATCAGTGCTTTCTACTTGGCCATTTTCTTGTGGATGGTAAGGTGTTGTGATTTTGTGATGGATTTTATATTTCTCGACCAACTCTTGGATCTTATGAGATGTGAACTGTGGCCCTCTGTATGTGACTATCTCCCTGGGTATGCCAAACCGGTTTAAGATATCTTCAAATAGAAAGTCTGAAGTAGCCTACTCTGTGGCTCTAGTTAGTGCCTTCGCCTCAACCCATTTTGTGACTTAGTCAGTATAGACCAAGATGTAGGATCTCTATCTAGATGAAGGATTGATTGGTCCCACAAAATCTAGAGCCCACTTCTCAAAATGTTCTATGATGATCTGGGGCTGTAACGGCATCTCATCTGATTACAGTGGTTAGCCCATCCTTTGAAAACTATGACATCCCTTCACAAACTTCTTGGTATCCTGAAATATTGTCAGCTAGTAGTACCCTGTTGAAAGGATTTTGTATCATGTTCGTTTGTCTGCGAAGTGTCCTTCACAAGGTTCCTCATGGAAACCTTTGAGGATATCAAAGACCTCATCCTCTCTAACACAGTATCTGATCTGGAAATCAGGTCCATTGTGGTAGAGGTTCGCATCTATCCAGGTATATGTGGCACTTTGTTGTATGATTTTCCTTTTCTCCTTGGAGGACAAATACTGGGGAAACTTCCCTGTAGCAAGATAACTGGCTATATCTACATACCAAGGTGAGTAATTAGAAATAGCAAAAATATATTCATCAGGGAAAGAATCTTCAGTAGGAGTGCAATTTTCATCAATAGTTAGCCTAGAAACAAAGTCAGTTGCTACATTGTCTTTTTCAAGCTTATCTACAATAGTGGTATCAAATTCTTGTAATAGCAATAACCAGTGTGTAATCCTACCATTTGTAATTGGCTTATTCATTAAAAAATGAATGGCAGAATGGTCAATGTGTACAAATACTTGATATCCGGCGATGTACTGTCGGAATTTATTGATGGCATGCAGGACTGCTAAGAACTCCTTCTCAGTCACTGTGTAGTTGAGCTCAGCTGGAGTTATATTTTTACTTATGTAGTAAATGGCATAAGGTTTCTTATCCTCCAGTTGGCCCAAAACACCACCTACAGTGATATACAATGCATCTGTAGCTATGTGAAACGGAAATTCCCAATTAGGTCCTCACAAGACCGGAGCTTCCTAATACACAACATTTTAGTTTTAAGAAGGCATGGTCACACTTCCCTATCCACAAGAAATCAACATCCTTCATGAGCAAGGAAAATAATGGTGATGCAATTCTTGAAAAGGTTTCTATAAATATTTTGTGATACCCTGCATGCCCCAAGAAACTACGTACCTCTTTCTGCATTTTGGGAGTTTGGATTTTTAGAATTACCTCTATTTTTGCAAGGTCTACCTTGATTCTGTCATCCGAAATGTAATGTCCAAGCACGATCCCTTTAGTCATCATCATGTGACATTTATTAGTGCTCAAGGCAACATTAGCCTATACAAATTGCTCTAGCACTTTTTCCATATTGACTAATGTTGTTTCAAAAGCATCTCCATAAGGTGTGAAATCGTCCATGAATATTTCCAGACATTCATTCAATAAGTTAGAAAAAATTCATAGTATTTCCCTTTGAAAGGTTGTTTCCGCATTATAGAGCCCAAAAGGTATCACTATGTATGCGTAGGTTCCCCAAGTACAAGTAGAGGTTGTTTTATCTTGGTCTTCCAGGGTAATTTGTATCTGATTGTAGCCACTAAATCCATCCAAAAATGAAAAGAAATTTTTTCCAGAGAGAGTATCAAGGACCTGATCTATAAATGGTAATGGAAAATGGTCCTTCTGAGTGGCCTTGTTGAGTTCCCTATAATCAACACAGACTCGCCACTTGCCATTCTTTTTAGGAAAGATGACAAGCGGTGACACCCACTGACTATCAGATATTGGATAAATAAAATTAGCACTCATGATTTTTTGTAGTTATTCTTTCACCACTTCCTTTAGTGCAGGGTTCATGCGGCGTTGTGGCTATCTGACTGGTTTGCAACCATCCTTCAAATAAATACGGTGAGTGGATAGGTTAGGGTGGATCCCTTTCATATCTGTATAATCCCATGCAAATGCATTTTTATACTTCTATGACAGTTGTAACAGCCATTGATTATGTTCAGCAGTCAAATTGGGATTAACATTCAAAAAATTTCCAGATTCAATCTCAATTAGGTTTCTAGCAATATTCAGAGTGGTTCTCATTTGTTCAAAATCTATATCTTCCACTTTTTCCTCCTCATTTACATTTTTAACAGAAGAAACAGAAAGTGTATTACTAATAAAACCATTAATAACATCATCTTTTGTCTCATCTTTGAAATTCTAGGTTTTCCCCAGAGTGAGTGGCACGGAAGATCTCACTCAGGCTCAAACTCATCCCACCAAGGTTTTGTGTTGCTTGGCCATCCGAGATCACCATGGATCATGTCTTGTAGCTTATAAATGCATCTGCAGTGTCCATCCAAGGTATCCATAGGATCAAAGGATGCCCCCCCCCCCTCCCAAATTTGATTTGGGTTGTAGGATAAGGAAATCGGTCGAATATCTCGAGGAAGCTATCGTAATCACTATATCTTCTAACATCCCCTCGGGTTTAACACGGGACATGTCTACCAATTCCAGCACAATAGTAGTGTGTCTGAGTTCCTGTAGCTTGAGAGTGATAAAGAGATATTTTGTCATTACATTAATGGCAGCCCCAAGATCAATCAATGTATTGGCTATGGGCTGGTCATTAATGTAGACAGTGACCGTAGGATTTCCTAAATCATTGTACTTAGTAAGGAGAGGCTGAGTAGACATTAATTCGAATAAATTTCCCATCACATGTATGGTGGTAGGGTCTTTAGGCTTCCTCCCAGTTTTCTTGATGCATAAATCTCTCACTATCTTGGCATAGATGGGTACTTCTTTAAGGGCTTGCAGCAAAGGAATTCGTACATACAAATTTTGCAACTCCTTAAGAAAATCAGATTTAGACTGTGAAGTCATCCTAGGTTTGGACAGTCTTTGAGGGTACGAGGGGTCCTGCATAACAACAATCAAATTTTTTATTACATGTGTATCAGTCTTCCCCTAATGAGTTGCTACAGATGTAATAGCTCTTCGCAGGTCAGCTATTACAGATGTAACAGCTTCCTCTATATCAATTGTTGTAGGAACAGTAGCCACCTCAGAGCTTCTGAATTCTCCTCTGGATGGTTCACAGTCCTCCTTTGTAATGATAGGGGAGTGAGTGGGGTTAATTACCATTCCTGATCACAATTATATTTCATTAAGTTCCATGGGGGTAATAAGGTAGGTCGAGAAGGTTGTAGAAGCCTCTATGCCCTAATCTGCTTTATTGTTTGGGTTTGGGTTAGGTTGCACGGGTAGTTGAGGTCACACAAGTGGTGGAGGAGTAGGAGCTTGGAAAGGAGGTCACTGCATCTGTTGCTGCATGGGTGGTGCAGACAGATCTGAATTCTGGGCATTTCCTCTCCATATTGAACAGGAGGAGATGGAGACCATTAGTTCCAAGGTGAAGGGAACTGAGCTAAAGGAGGGGCTGAATATTGCCATGGATATGGTTGGTTATTATATGCATTTTTCCATGAATTGAAAGAGGAAAATTCTTAAGACATACCTGGAGGTCGCGGTTGCCATGGCCTCCTTGGTGTGATGAAGTAAGAGGACTGCACCTCTTCGCTTGATTTTTCTAGTACTTCCTTTAGTCTAGGAAGCTCTGGACACTTCTCTTTCGAATGCTCCAACTTGCAGATATTACACAGGCTGATGTTGTTCAATTCACATTCCTTATGAGGATGTTTCTTCCAACAAGTTGGATAGAACACGACCAGGGGTGTCTCAGCTTCTGCTTGTGTCTTTTTTATCTATGTTGTTGTTATCTAGGCTGAGAGAGTACTGAGGATATCGGTCTTAAAATTTTCAAATAAATTCCTGATCTTCACTCTAGCTACTCCTCTGCCTGTAGATTTTTGTATGCAAACAAAGGCATCCTGAATTATACTTCTTCCTTTAGACGATCCTCGAGAGCATCGTAGGCAGAGCTTTACAATTTTAGCGAATGGATTTTGTGATATATCCCCTTTTCCTAATAGGTTCAGGGTGTTAAGGCATTCATCCCTCATTCCTCTGATGAATATAGTCTTCATGATTTCTGGGTCTAAATCACTGTGTTTAGACCTCTGCAAATTACAGTGGAACCGTTCGACATAATATTCCAGACTTTCTTCCTCCTTCTGTGTCATTTTGAATATCTCTTCCCTTAAGTCCCTGGTCCTACAATAGTCTTGGTACTTTGACAAGAACATCTCCTTCATAGCATTCCATGTTGAAATGGAAGTGGGGCCTAATCCCATGAACCATCTCAAATATGCTCCTTTTAAGGTAGCAAGAAATAGCTTTAGCTTCTGAGCATCTGATGTATAATCATAACTTCTACATAAGAATCAAACTAGTGGAGCCTTAGAATAATAGGGTCCCGAGATGGAGGGGTTAGAGGTTTCTGTTATTGCTATGGGAGTAACAGCCTTCTGCAGCCCTATTTTCCCTTCATTCCTTTTAGATCTGAACTATCCCTTTTCTACCTTGGAGATTAATTCCTGGATAAATCTCTTCCTTCCTAAATCTTCACCCTTTGTTTCCCTTTACGACCCGTCATTCCTGTGACTTATTAGAGTGGGGGTGATTTCAATTTCTCTGTAAGTCCTACAAGTGCACTCATGGACCCTATGTGTTTCAAATCACACTCTAAGTGCCTTAGTCTTCGACGGTGGTGATCTCACCCAGGTATGTTAGAGCGATGTGCAGGTTCTTACCTCTCATCTTACCTTCCAACGGCTGAAGAGCTGAAGACGCACTAACAAAGCATCAAAATGTCCTAGGTGTCCTAGTAATCACAATGGTGAGCCCACCCAAGTATGTTAGAACGATGTGCAGGTTCTTACCTCTCGTCTTACCGCCCAGAAACTGTGGACTAGGAGCACTCTATGTTAAACAAACAACTTGGCTGACTCTATCATCAACTTGCCATCCACAGCAATGGCGCCAAAATGTAGTGTTGTTTTAATCAACCTTAATTGACTCAAACTGAAACATTAATTGTCAACCTAGGGCAGGTCTTATTGTTTCAATGGAGTTCGCACTGTCTATGCTGATACACTCTAGCCAAGTAGAAGAAAACACAAAAAACTGTAAAAGGGTGTTGTTGATCTAAATTGTTGAATCAAAACATGCGTGTAGATATAAAAAACACTCTACATAATTAAATCACAACTCGCAACTATTAAGGTAAAGGTACGCCACACAAGAATTAACATCTATTCCAACTGGTTCATATCATTCTATGATTAACTTAGTGTAAGATCATGAGATAAATAGAAACAATAGCAAATGTGATCCATGATTTGTACAGCTATAGCGATGAACCATAAATCAATAAATTAATTTAGAATGTATACTACCTAAACCGCTACAATACCTACCAAAGAGAAGGGCCCTTCCTCCTTAGTAGGGCGCAGGAAGAACATGAAAGTGATTAATGAATCAGTTGGAAAGAAATAACAACATCACCGTGCTAATCAATATTAAAATAAATTCAGAATTACAGAAACAGAGTAAGGGTACTCTTCTATATGTTATCTATTGATACATAAAAAGTCAATTCTTTTATAATTATTACAACTCGAAAATTAGAAAGCAGATCAGTCATGAGAATCTCTCGATTCTCATGCTAATCAAAAAATAAAGAAGTTACAACTTATTGCTAAATAAATATACATCAGTTGCAACTGCTTGAGTCTTGTTACTTCAAAAATAAACAATCCTACTGTCGACAGCTGTTATGTGGAATAGTACCCACATTTCCAGCTTCGATGCAACAACATTGAGCGAATGGTGGTTTTAGGATGACTCGGCATAACTGACGATAGCACTGTTGGTGTGACGAAGGATCCATGCGATGTGTAACAGTATCCAATGTGTAACAACAACATGTAACAACATCCAATGTGTAACAGCAATTTGTAACAACAACAACTTGTAACAGCACCTTGTATGTAGCAGCAATTCGTAACAGCACTCAAGGTGTAACAGCGAACTGTTCTACTTTTTCCTACAATTAATCTCTGCTGCCTTTCTGCTTCATAGCTTCATTCGCGTGAGCCAACACCTAAAAAAATGAACTTCCAAAAATACTCCTTCAATGCTCTCCTAGTTAGCCACAAAAAAAAAAGAATAAAGCCTCGTATTATTCGGTAAAATATAACAAAGTAACATAACCGTAAAATGGATTAAAAAGGTAGGAAAATAGGGAGTTTGATCATATAAGGGCACAGGCTTGGAGGACAAAAAGTTCAAAATAGGGGAAAGACTGTGCAGAAAATAGGTAAAAAACCACACCCAACAATCTCCATACTTTATGTTGCATTTCCCCATTAGCTATGCCCTCACAGTCTGTTGTTGTCTTTTTCTTGTTGCTGCTTTACTTTCTTGTTGTTGTCTTCTCCCTTTGAGACACTTTTATCATCAATTCCATCATCAATTCAATTTCTATGTCCAAATCATTTCTTTGCTGAAATTTTTTCTCTTCCTCTGTTATATATCCTTTGCAATCTTCATCAGGCTCTTTCTTCCCTACTAGTGCTTTCAGTCATTTCTCCAGTAGATCCAATTCTTTCTCCCATTCACTGATCCTTTGATGAGATTTTAGTCCTTCTTCTTTATTGACTACCTCAACAACTTCCATGGTTATCTCCATTCTGCCTATCATCATGATGGAATGATGATCCTTCACTATGTTTTCAGCTAGCATAGTCTCTTCTTCAAGTTTGCATTTAATCTTTTGTTGGTTACCTTCACCTTGGAGTTGTTGGATCCTTACTACCACCCTTACATCCTTACACTATTGTTGCTTTTAAACTTTTATCTCATCTCTAAATAACCTTTGTTCAATATCTTCGATCACAGCATCACACTCATTCATTCTATTCATTGTTCATGCAAACAAACTATTGGTTTGTAAATTAAAACACCCTTTTGTATCCATGACTTTTAGAGACTCTCTTCTACTGTCACATACTATTGTAACCATCTCTTTTCTATTGCCACGTTCTCCTAGAAAATTCTCCAGCAATTCAATTTCCTCTTTTCATTTAGCAATTGTTTTATCACAATGCTCTTCATTTCCAGCTTCATCCTTTACGTGGTCACTATTGCTCAATGATTCAATTGGATTGTCTTCCATAGACAATTTTGTCTTATTCATCTTCAAATAAATAAGTTCTTTCTCTCTTTTTACGTTTTCAAAAATCAATACTTCATCAACTCCATGTTGTGTAACAGTATTTGAGAACTGTCCTCCTTCAACACTTATAATCCCTATATTCATACAACAATTGTCAGTTTGAAAAATGTAAGGCTCAATAGCCTCAATTGATGTTTCACATATCAGCTCTTCAGGATGAACTTCATCTTCTTCTTCCACATGGAATTGTCCTTGTTTTGTAATAGCTCCAAATATCAATTCATCAATGATTTTTTTCTGCAGCAATAATTCAATATTTTCCTCATTCAAGATGAATTCTCCATCATACTCTTCTCTAGTATACTTATCTTCTGATAAGTACTCTCCATCCTCTGTCAGCACATCAGTGTGTTGATCTGATTTCTCCTCTGAACTCTGGTGACTTTTATCTATTTTTATGATATCTTCATAAGACTACCAATCCTCTGCAAAACCTGCAAACACACCAAAACCATTAGATTCAAAAATATAAGGCTTGATAGCCTCTTCTGCTACCTTTGTCACAGAAGCAGTCACAGAAACAAGATCTCGACAGCTACGAAATCGATCAATTTTGGAGTATCTTATCAAGTGGAATAACTTATCTGCGGAAGATTCCACATGGGAGGATGAGAATTTTATACAGAAGTATCCAGAACTACTCAAGCGTTGAGGACAACACTTTTTTTGAAGGAGAGGGGCATGTTGGGCCCTAAAATACTAGTGAAAACACCCATTGAATGGTGATGTATCCTTATTAAAATGTTGTGCCCTATTGCCCCCCATAATTGTTATTATTGTGCCCATAAACCCTTTATGGTATTTTGGAATGGATAATTATTATGATACAGGTGGCTGGTTATATTGTGACCTAGACTCCTATATATAAAAGGACGGTTTGGTCATTTGTTATCATCCAAGAATTGTTCATTTATGTAATGTAAAGGAGGTTTCCCCCTCGAAGAGGCTGAATTCTAAGGCATTGATCTATCTTTTCTATCTTTTGTTGAGCTGGTTTCATAACACTAAATTGTGTTTAGAAGGTAGTCGGTGGTCAAATTGGGTTTCAGATGCTCTACGTGGTGCAGGAAATCTTAGGCAGGTTTCACTGTGGAAAAGGGCGAAAAGAGAAAAAATGAGGGTCTTTAGCTTTTTAATGGGTAACATTTAAAATTTGGCGCGCAATTTGATAAGATAACATTGGATGGTTTCATCCTACACAGGGAGGTGGTATTAAGGTTCATCACACTGCTTTTGGTACTCGGGCGGTTTTTTTATGACAGCGCACGAGTTAACCTAAAGCTGCCACGTAACCTAAAGGGGCCCGAGCAAAACTAAGAATCTCACGTGTCCTCAGGCTTTTAACTGTCAGACATCGGGAGCGTGCGATATAGATGTGGGTTGTTGGATTTTGAAGCCGGTGATCAAAGGGTTGTCACACAGTCGAGATGCACCAAAGGAAATCAGGGGGAGATTAGTGGGGCCCAGTGGATAATTACAAATGATTTGCAATTATTTAACGATATAAAGCAGGGTTTTAAATATAATAAACAAGTTTAATATAGTGGGACCAGGGTTAAATGCGGTGGGGTTTTGTTAACCGCACCAAGGGGGTGAGTTAAAAGGTTTTATATCAAGAAAATGTGAATTTGTGGAGTTAATTAAAATAAAGCGAGGGGAAGAAAAAACTTTAGGATAAAAGGTCTTTATAGGTTAGAAGGGTTTTGTTGGGAAAAATATGGATTGGTGGAGTTAATTAAACAATGCAGGGGGGGTGGAATTTAAACTTAGAATAAAGGGGTTCTTTGGGTTTTTTGGGTGAAATAAGGAAATTAATAAGGGGAAAGTGTTTCTTCAAAGGGGAATGGGCTTCACACTAGGGAAAAGAGGTTTTGGGTTGGGAAATGACCTTTGGAGGGTAATTTGATAGGGAAATGTGTGAAACCAAGGGACAAGGGTGAAAATGAAGGGAAAAGGGTATTTTAACAAGAAATGATGGGATAATGGGGAAATTAGTAAGTATGTAGTGGGGGATGAAATGAAATGAGGGGAAGTTAATTAAATCAGCTTGTGAACATCCTTTCACTTTCATAACTACTCCTACACATTGAAACATTGGATTAAGCATGATGAATGTGCTTATGCTTCACCAACCTTGTACTTCTGCAACCTTTCTTCTACCTACCCTTGACTTACCCTAACATTTTTTCTTCACTTAGTTGGGTGCATTTAAGCTAGCAACCCAATATTTCTTTTCATAAATAATCTACCTCTATACCTTATTCTCTCCATTGGCTCAAATTAAATTGTTGAGCCAATTTTAGTTTCTATCTATGACAATCAATTTAAAACAAATCCAGTTATGATTAAACTGTATAATTGGATTAAATAAACTAGTGTAGCATATAAACAAACTGCACACTACTATTATTTTCAAAAGTGAATTAGAGTAAAAGTAGTGGCATTTAGATTTGCAACACTTTCAGAGTTTATTGCTTTTTGTTTTTCTCTCTAACCTAAAATTTTATTTTTGCCTTAATTTTTTAGGGCATCTATTCTAACATTTTATTTGATATGGACATATTTATCAAAATATTTCCTAACATTTTTATTCAGTATTCTTTTTGTCCATATCATAGCTTAACATTTTTTTGAAAAATATTTTCATTTTTTGGACTAATTATTTTAATTTACCAAAACCAGAAATGCTACAACGTCAGCTCCGTCTAGGGACTTCTTTCTCCTGTAGATTGCAGAGAACCTACAGATCCATGTGCCTTCTCGTTGGGCTATGGAGTCTTTTGCTGTAAAAAATGACACTGAGAGCTTGAAAAGTAAAAGAAACCGGAGTTTTTACAATGGTAGTAATGAAATCTACTTCAACTTCTTAGTACTGAATGTAATGTTTGAGAAACTTTCCATTTAGAGGATAAGTGGAATATAAACCCTCAATATTTTGTAGCACAAAAGTGTTGTTTCCCTTCACTTCAGCAATTGCTAAAGGTCCAAACCACAGGTTGTCAAACTTGCCATGTTTTCCCTTTTCTTCTCTCCTAGAATCCCATCTTAGAACTAGATCACCTTCCTTGAAGTCCCTTTCACTGTCTCTTTTTTCAAACAAGGTCTTCATCTTATTCTGATACTTTTTCAAGTCGTATTGAACTTCGTCTATGTTTTCATTTAGTTTAATAATCTGATTTATTCTCCTTGAAAAATCATCAGGTTCATTTGCTGAATCCTATAGGAATTTTAAAACAGGGAAGGCCAAATTGGTAGGGAAGATTGCATCTTTCCCATAAACTAATTGGAAAGGAGATTTTCCAGTAGATCTCTTTGGAGTAATTCTGTTTGCCCATACTTCATAACTTAAATGAGAGTCCCAGCTCTTTTTATGATCTGCTAGAGTATTTTTTATTACCTTTACCAAACTTTTATTTGAGGATTTTGCAAGGCCATTACCTTGTGGGTAATATGGATTTGAATCATGTAACAAAATCTGATATTTCTAGAAAACTCAGTCATTTTAACACTAGAAAAAGTTGGTGCATTATCCGTGACAATTTGAGTTGGGCAACCAAATCTAGATAAGATGTTCTCTTCAATAAATTTGATTACTACTGAATCAATAGCATTTATCACTGGAATTTCTTCCACCCATTTATTGAAGTAGTATGTTGTAGCGAGGAACCATCTATGTTGATTACTTGAAGTGGGATGAACCTCTCCAACAAAATCTAATCCCAAATGGAGAAAAGGTTCTGAGACCATTGATGGAAGCGCTGCTAATTTTTGCTTACCTACAAACATTTGACAAGGAACGCAACCTCTGACCTTTGCTCCTACTTGTAAGAACAATGTTGGCCAATAAAATCCTCCCCTTAATATCTTATATGATGTTTCTCTCCAAGCATAATGTCTTCCACAAAATCTTGTATGAAACTAGTCAATAATTCCTTCAGTTTCTGATTCTATTAAACATAATAACAAAATATTTAGTGGGTCTTTCCAGTACAAATTTTCATTTATGATATAGTACTTGACTACTTTCAGTTTGAGAGTTTTACATTGGCGTTTGGAGAATGATGTTGGACATTCAAAATGGATCAAGAAATTTACAATGTCTTGGTACCAATCTAACAACAGAAATTTGTCATCAATGTATAAAGGGCGGATCTGATCTGAAGGTAAAGGTTCTTATGGATTCTCTTATTTAGGATGAAGGGAAGGTTCTTGTGGATTCTCCCCTTCTGCAAGGACATAAGGTTCTTTTCTATTCTTCTTATCTAAAGTTTGATAAGGTCCTTGTGGATTCTTCTTATCTGAAGTTTGATAAGGTTCTTGTGGATTCTTCCCTTGTGTCTCTAAAATAGAATTGATTCTAAGCACTTTACAGTTGGATTCAACTAGAAGCTTAGCAAATCCTTGTTATTTTACTAGCTTTGTAGTTTTGGTAGTTAGATCAAACTCTAGTGTTTAAGTGATCTATCTACCTCTCTTTCCATCAGTGTCTAGTTGAGCTAAAATGATTTTCACAGCATTGTTAGGAACATAAGCAGTAATAGGAGAATGTAGGACATGAATCCTGAATGATTTCAAGGCTTGAATAAGGGCATAGGCTTGCTTCTCAATTCTGTCAAACTTAAGCTTGGAATCTCTCATAACCTTACTGAAAAAGGCTATGGGTTGGTCATGGGAATATTCATTCTTTTGCAGTAGAACAACAGCAAGGGTTGTTTTTGAGGCAAAGGAAAAGATACTGAATGGTTTAGTGTAATTAGGGTTGGCCAAGGTGGGAGATCCAGAGATAGATTTCTTGATCTGATCAAATGCATGCCTAGAAGAGATAGTCCATTTAACTTCATGATCTTTTTGAAGCATGTCAGTTATATCTTTTACAATCTCAGCATAATTTGGGATGATTCTCCTTAAAAAATTAATCTTGCCTAGAAAAGCTTGAATCTCCTTCTTGTTTCTAGGTAAGTTCAATGTTTTAATGGCGGACACACGCTTGGGATCAATCACCACTCCTTTTTTTGAAATTATATGGCCCAACAGTTTTCCTTCTTTGATAGAAAATAGAGACTTTTTAGGATTCAGTGATATTTTGAATTTTCTACGCCTGTCAAAAACCTTCATCAAGTGCTTTAGATGTTTCTGATCAGATTTAGAAAAAACAGTTATGTCATCAAGATAAATGACCACAAATTTATTTACCTGACCCACAAAAGCTACGTCCATAGCTCTATAAAAATGTTGCTCTAGCATTGGATAAGCCAAATGGCATTCTAGCATACATGAATGTACCCCAGGGTGTAGTACAGGTTGTCTTCTTTCTATCCGTTGAATCAACATTTTGATTATAGCCTGAAAAATCATCAAGCATAGAAAGTATTTGTGCTCCTAAAACCATTTGAAGTAACTAATCCATTTTGGGCAAAGGATAGTTATCCTTTAATGATGCTTTATTCAAATTTCTAAAGTTCACACAGACTCTGATTTCTCCATTCTTCTTTCTAACAAGAACTAAACTTGCAACCCAATTAGAATATCTAAGAGGGAGAATGATCTGGGCATCTAGCATTTTCCTAATTTCCTTCTCTACAGTTGGTAGAAGAGTTGGATTGATCCTCCTAAGTTTCTATTAATAAGGAACTGCTTCTAGATTTAAAGGAATCTTATGTTGTATTAATGAAGTATCATAGGTTTTTAGATCAACATAGGTCCATGTAAAAACATCATTATAATTTTGGAGTAACTTAAGATATTAAGCTTTGATCTCAAGATCTAGGGATGCATATATTTTGATGTTTTTAATAACATCATCTGTTCCAATATTAATTTCTTCTATGGCATCTTGTGAAGAAATGGACTGAGGGTTTCAGAGGACATCATTTTGATCAAAAAAAAATTCTAAAGGAATGAGGCCTTTGGGAATAAAATTGTTAGACAATTGAATAATGTCATGATCAGCAATTTTTGAATTGAAATTTGAAGTATCATTTCCATTTGTATTTTCATTTATTTTTGTTCTATCTTCATCAATTTGTAGAACTGAAAATTCATCTATAACCTGCAGAAAAGATTTCAAATGTTCGTCATCTTCAAATATCTACCATTGTTTTAGATTTTCTGGGATGGATGGTCTATACTTGACTTGTATTTGATAGAGTACATTAGTCTGATCAGGAATTTTAAATGAACTAGCAGAAATAGCTAAGGCATCTACATGAATATTTTGATTTCTTGGAATATAAGTCAATTTAAAAGCATCAAAGAAGTTTTCGACTGAATCCCAAACTTCATTTCAATAAGACCTAAGTCTGGGATGCTTAATCTAGCAAATATTCTCACGTGTTTGACAATAAGTTCTGAATCAGTAAAAACACTTAAGTTTTGAACCTTTAAGCTTTTGGCTAATTGCAGTCCCAAAAGGAAAGCTTCATATTCAGCCATGTTATTTGTAACTTCAAAGTCAAGTTTGTGTGATTGGGTGATATTTTCTTTTTCTAGTGAAATCAAAACTACCCCAGCTCCTTCTCCATCTTTTGTACGAGAACCATCAAAAAATAGTTTCCTTAAATCAGTTTGATTTGGTACAGGACTTTCAATAACATCTTCTATTTTAACTTGAGTTTCATGAATTTGGTTTGAAGAGAGTTGAAAGCAACCAAAATCCTGATCAATTGCATAAATGGGATGGTTCCTTGGTTGGTTTGTTTTGAAAACAGTGTGCGCAAATCTTACCTCTCTATACAACCTTAATTGTTCTCCCCCATAAACTGGAATAGTGGCATAAGACATATCCATCTGAAGAGTTCCCCCTAATTTGGCACAGCAAGACCTAGAAAGGAGCATTCCAAATTTGGGAGGAATATCTGTGACAACTATATCAAGAACTACACTTTTCACTAGAATTTGGGCAAGGGTGACTACTAAATCCTTAATCAATCCTAAGCAGGCCACCCTTTTAGAATCAAAGGTGTAAAATTCATGATAGGATCTAGTTATGTCAAGTTTCAAATGGTCCATGATAGTTTTTGGCATGAGGTTATGTGATGCTCCAGAATCAAGCATACAATTATATAACATGGAATCATTTGTCTTAAGAGTTACATAGAAAGGAGGCACTATTTCATCTATCATATCTGAGCTAGAACCAAAGAAAACTGCTGGTTTTTCATCTTGCAGACTAATGATATCACTTTCAACATCAACCGAGGTGTTTTGTATCCATTTGGAGACTTGATTTTTATACCCAGGGTTTTTGGAAAGTTCTGAAAGTGGAATTGGGATTTTAACTCTTTCTAACTCTTTTTCAACATTAAATGTAGTCAAAGCATTTTTATCATTTTGAGCAGTATCAGTTGACTGATTTAATGGTTGAATAACAGTTGTTTGAGTTTCAGCAACTTTAGTACGAGGTTCAGTTATTGGAGTCTCCTTAGGAGGTCTTCCAGGGCCGAGTATAGGCCTAAGATCATATCTCTTGTTCAACTCTGCAATTAAAAATTCAGAGAAGGCATGGTATTTAGAAACCTATGAGGATTCTTGATCTTCTTGAACCTGATTTTGTTGTGAGAGAGGAATAATAACTATTTGACTAGAATAAGTATCCATGTTATTGATATCTTCAGTAATAGTCTTAGTATTTTCATCAGGTTGTTGGCCATCTATCAGGAAAGGAGTGGGAACTTGTTGATCATTACTAGGTCTCTGAAGAATTTGTAATTGTGGATTCCTTTTATGTTGACCTTGATTTTGATTTTGGGGTCTAGTAACTATTTGTTGAACTATCCTAGGTTGAGTCTCAATCTGAATTCTATTAGATATATTCTAAGAAGCAGGGGAAATTTTAAGAACCACCCTAAATTTATATGTATAATAAATGGGCTCATCCCCATGATACATAGGAAAAATGGGAGGTGATTTTATCAATAATATAATATGTATATATAATTTTTTTGGTGAATCTCTCACCAGATTATATTATCTTGTACAGTGATGGATAATCTTTCACTGAATTATAAAATCGTGTAAGATCTTGGAAAATCTTTTACTGAATAATAAAACATTGTGAAGTCTTGCAGAATGTTTTGTTAAAGTATGAAACCATGTATGATAATAATAAAACATATTCATTAAACTATAATATGCTAACATACATGTTTGGAAAAAAGAAACATAATTTTCTCTTCCTACAAACAATGTTCCAAGTTTTAGTGGTCGTGTTTGTCAAAGTTCTTACAATACACTCTTTCATATCCTTCTATTAGTTTTGATAATATTCCACAACAAAATCTTGTAGGTTTGATATGACAATGAGTTCTCTCAAGGTAGGAAGATTAATCTTTCTCTACACTTTCGTCAAGCTACACTTTTTCAAGTTATCAAATTCTTTCCTATTCATAGACTCCAATTGCGAAAAAAAAAAAAAAAAAAAAAAAAAAAAAAAAAAAAAAAACACATCAGTTTGTTTACCAACACACAACAAGCAGCTAGCCCCAACTATATTATATAAGAAAGTACTAGGTATCCCAAAGGCTTGAAGGGGAACTAATTGAAAGAATGACCATTGTGAGATCTTCAATCAATATATGAATATATAAATGTAGATTTATTATTATTTTAATTGGAAATCTTCAATCAAATAATAAAATTTAATTATGTCTCTCCCAATCTAAATATGTTATTAGCATAATTCACTACCCTCATAGGTCTCGCATTTTTTAATAGCGTTGTAACATGTAGATAAATTTCCTATTTGGTGAACAATCTCCACCTTTTAGGAAAATATGGTGCAGTGACTCCAACACCTACAGATCATTAGGACAAACTAAGAATAGCACAGAAGATGAAAGGTTGTACAAACCAGCTTATTTTTGAAACAACTAATCCAACATCAGTACCTAAACTTTTTCATGAAGATATCATATTGAGAATGTCTGAAAAATGGTGAGAAATCTTCAGTGAGGTTGATGCGGAAAGAGTGATAAGGTTTCATTGTTTTGAATTTTTTTTGTTAAATCAAAAGAAGTTAAAAACCAATATTAATGGAGATATTAGTATTTTTTACTAAATTTTGTGAAGTGACTAAATGTAGCTTTAACCATTCACCTTAAGATGTTTTTACAATATACTTTCCTAAGTCTATTTAATATCTTCATTATCATAAAAACCAACCTATATCCATCTTAACTCCACATCTACCACTCTTAGGGGGAATGAAATCTATTTATCCCTCTGAGCACTTGGTAGACCCAGAATTAAGATGGATCTAAGATAGAATTTCCCCTTTAAATAGTCTATGCTCACATGAATACCATGGGTCAATACCATGGGTTATCATAACCCTGGAG
>APFE031644950.1:75169-92286 GCA_000404065.3 Pinus taeda
TAATAATTGATTTTTATTTTATTTTTTTATTTTAACCAAGTTAAAATGTTTAACATATATTAAATTACAACATCCATTTTTACTCTTGATCCACCAAGCCCAGAGAGGGATCAAATATTTTTTCACTCTATGCTAGTTTGCATACCACGATATTTGATCCCTCTCGAGGTTTAGTAGATCCAGAGTAAAGATGGATCTATGCTGGTTTAATTCCCCCATTTAAATAGGCTACATTCCACGTGAATACCATGTGCCATTTTTATTTTTACTAATACTAATATTAGGGTTAATAATGCTTTTTTGTATAGTGTTAATAATAATCTAGCACATGGTATATGGCCCATAGTATTTTGCCCATAAGTTTCACCTAAATATAACACATTTTTTTAGTGTTTGTAAATATAAGGTGACTTATGGAGTAAATATAAAAAATGTTTTATTTGTTTACCATACCTCTCATTTATTTATATTTTTATTAATTTACCATATCTCTTTTACAAATATGGTATTTGGCCCATAGGATTCACTTAAATAAAACCTCTTTTTTAGCCTTCATAAATAGAAAGGGGGTTATGGACTAAATGTAAAAAGAGGTTTTATTTATTTACCATACCTCCACTTTATTTATATTTTTATTTGTTTACACCCTTGCATGGATACAAGGTGACTTATGGAGTAAATATAAAAAATGTTTTATTTATTTACCATACCTCTCATTTATTTATATTTTTATTAATTTACCATACTGGCCCATAGGATTCACTTAAATAAAACCTATTCTTGAAAATTAGGCCGAATGGAAGGTTGTAACTCCTAATTTCAAGGGCTAAATTTACCTTTTTTACCCTCTCCCTTAAAATAAGGTGGGCTATTTGAGGCGATTTGTAAAAATGTACTATGATATAAAATATTCACCCACTAAAAATTTAAAACCCCTTAATTTCGCCTAAGGGCAAACATTTGCCCCAAAAATTTTCCATGCTAAGAAGAGAAGTTATTTCATCTATTTTAGAATTTTTTTCTTTAGTCTTAGAAGAATTAGAGGAACTAGAGGCCTCTTGAATAGAATTGAGTTTTTTTTTTGGGTCTTTTCCTCTTTAGCTTTCAAGGAAGTCGAAGCAGCTCTATTTTCTTCCACCTCTATAGCATTTTTTTGCATATCTTCAAGAGTTCTTGAAGTTCTCTCTCTTAGCATTACAGCAAAATCATTGTCAAAGGCTTTAGAAAACCTAGACTTAGTTACTTCTACAGGGGGTTTACAATCAAGGGGCATCTTATGATAAAGTTTATTGAACCTTTTGATCAAATCTGATACAGGTTCACCAAAGTTTCTTTTAAATTCTTCAAACTAGGTCAGAAAGTAAAGAGGATCTTTCTTTACACCCCATTGATTTTTAAATATGTTTGTAGTCTTTTCCGAATTTCTAATGGAATTTACAGGTAACTGCCTAAACCAGATTCTTACATTTCCTTCAAGTGACTCTACAAAAAATATCATGTAAACATTTTCTTGTTCGATATTCATGTTGTTTGCAAAGTCTAGAAAAGCTTGAAGATGCTCCTCAGCTGAGGGACCTGTTTCTCCATTATACCTAGGAAGGTATTTCAAGTACCCAGCTAGGAATGCATCGAGGTTATCAAGTAAGCCTAAAGCTACATATCTAACCTATACAATAGGTCGAAATGCCATAGTAGAAGGTGGTGTATGAGATGCTTGTGTGGAGGAAGAAGAAGATGATGAAGAAGAGGTAGAAGAAGGTGATTGAGGGGGTGTGTGACTATGTGGAGGTGAAGAAGGAGGGGATCTCCTAAATAACTTTAAAAGAGTCTTAAGAACTAACTTTTGGACCTGTCAATGAATACCCTCTTTTGTTTCAAAGAGTGGATTTGAATATAAAGCGAGGGTCTCTTAAGGTTGTTCAAAAGTAGAAGCTTCAGGTCTTTTAGAAGTGGAAGCTAATGAATAAGTGGTAGGGGATATGAAATTTGTGGGTTTGTATTCAGGTAAATGAACACCCAAGTCAGACTTAGTTTTATGTGATCCTGGTGGTAGTGGGGATTCTTGATACGTTTCAAACGAATGAATTAGGAAATCTGAATCTAAATCAACTCCCCTATCCAATAGTTCAAAAACCCTAGGAGGTATTTGTGTCCAATTAGGATCGGATGGAATATTACTAAAAGGATCAAATGATACTAAATCTTCAGAATGCAAGGTTGAAGAGGAAGAAGAAGATGGTTGATGTCTCCTTTTAGAACTGGCTTTTCTCATAATTTTTTTAGGATCTGACAGAGGATTAACTAAGTCAAATTCTGAATGAGATCTAGTGTGCTTAAAAGGTGCCATTTTGGGCTAGTGGAGTGACCAGGTGAAGGATTTTAACCTTTCTAGACCTTTAATCACCTTAAAGGAAAAGAATGAATATTATTGCCCTAGGAAAACTTAATGAAATTCGAATCCCCGGCAACAGCGCCAGATTGATGTTGTATCTTTGAGATGATAATGGTCAACTATCATGCCAAAGCATCTAAGATAATTGTTTTGGGGGTTTTGTTTTAAGTTGGAGGACCAATGTATGAAATGGATGTAACACGGTAATGTCTAACCTTGTGAATATTATTAATATCAAAGCAGAGGGCTGCTATAAAATTTCACACAATGATATAGCTTGTATGGTGGCGAGCAGAAACAAAGAAATAATATGATTATCACAATTTTCAAATTGAAAATTAAATAATCATAAGTATCAAAACCTTTAAACTATGCTCAGAAGGTTTAAGAGAATATGCTTAAGCTTACAAAATATGCTGATGATTTATTGATTCAGGGGGAATTAATTAAACAAATAGTCCATTAATTCATTCTCTTTACAAATTATCACTTCAGAAGCTTATAGGAATAGATTGAAACCTAATTACTCCTACCTAGTTATCTCTGTAAGACATAAGAATAGGAAGAAAAACATAATGAGTAATACTGGAAAGATTTACAGGAAACACAAACTGTGTAAAATAGAATTCAGAATCCTTTGCTTTGTATTAATAATCCAGAAAAGTCAAGTACGTCAAATGTTTAGAAATTCTTCTTCAAGGGTGCAACCCTTAATAACTTGTGAAGAGAGTTATTTATACAACAGTAGAACTAAGAAAATATCCTAAACTATTTTTACAAAAATATATTATTATAAAATCAAAAAAAAAAGACTGCTAGTTGATCTGGCACTACTTTGATGTTGCGTTGTTGGTGACTATCGCCGAAAAAACTAAAAATTGTTGAAGTTGGCTAACCATTCCTCCAAAAGTTGAATCCTATTCGATTTTCATGTTGGATGTCATATTTACTTATGACCTTCATCTGATACACTTTGACTTGTATTTCTTTATCTGTCTCCTCTGTTTAGTCTTTTACCATGAATGCTTTGTCACCTGCTTTTACTTTACCATTCATAGTAAATCACATCATTCGGTATCTTTTACTCTTATCTTGCATTTATGTCTTTCACAAAAGTGAATTTCACTAAAGACTTGTTTGACTTCATGTGAAAATGTGATATGTTGTTGCTGATTTATCTATGTTTTAACAGTTACTGCCTCTGTGTAAATGATTTCTTCTACTCTGTGTATAATTGTCTTTTCCTTCTGAATAAATCCTTTTGAGTAAATTTCTTTGTGAATCTTGGAGTAAACAAGTTTTGGAACTAGTATCAAAATTGTTGATCCAAGCTTTTGGCCTTCTAATCACCTGCAAAATAAAACAATTTATTAATAAAAACACAGGTTGGCAGGGAGGTGATAATGGTTTCAAGGAATGGGAAAGTCTATGGATGGAGTCCAAAGTGTGTTTAGAAGGTAGTCAGTGGTCAAATTGGGTTGCAGATGCTCTGGGTGGTGCAGGAAAGCTTAGGCAGGTTTCACTGTGCAAACGGGCAAAAAGAGCAAAAATGAGGGTCTTTAGCTTTTTAACAACTAACGTTTAAAATTTGGTGTGGAATTCAATAAGTGAACAGTGGATGGTTTTGGCCTACGCAGGGAGGTGGTATTAAAGTTCATCATACCACTTTTGGCACTCAAGCAGTGATTTTATGAGAGCACGCGAGTTACCCTAAACCTGCCATGTAACCGAAAGGGGCCCGAGCAAAACCACGAATCTTGTGTGCTCTCAGTATTTTAAATGTCAATCATTGGGAGCGCGCAATATGGATGTGGGTCGTTGGATTTTGAAGCGAGTGATCCAAGGGTTGTTGCGCGGTCAAGATGCATGAAAGGAAATTGGGTGGAGATTAGCGGGGTCCGTGGGATAATTACAAATGATTTGTAATTATTTAATGATATAAAGTAGGGTTTTAAATATAATGAATGGGTTTAATACAGTGGGACCAGGGTTAAATGCGGCAGGGGTTTGTTAACCACACCAAGGAGGTGGGTTAAAAGATTTTATATCAGGAAAATGTGAATTTGCGGAGTTAATTAAAATAAAGCGTGGGGAAGACAAAACTTTAGGATAAAGGGTCTTTATAGGTTAAAAGGGTTTTGTCAGGAAAAATATGGATTAGCAGAGTTAATTAAACAATGGGGGGGGCGAGGGGATTTAAACTTAGAATAAAGGGGTTTTGTGGGTTTTTTAGGTGAAATAGGGAAATTAATAAGGGGAAAGTGATTTCTTCAAGGGGAATGGGCTTCACACTAGGTAAAAGGGGTTTTGGGTTGGGAAATGACCTTTGGAGGGTAATTTTCTAGGGAAATGTGTGAAACCAAGGGGCGAGGGTGAAAATGAAGGGAAAAGAGTATTTTAACAAGAAATGATGGGATAATGGGGAAATTAGTAAGTATGTAGTGGGGGATGAAATGAAATGAGGGGAAGCTAATTAAATTAGCATGTGAACATC
The DNA here is from genome assembly GCA_000404065.3 of Pinus taeda. NCBI lineage: Eukaryota > Viridiplantae > Streptophyta > Pinopsida > Pinales > Pinaceae > Pinus > Pinus taeda. The sequence continues at coordinate 80,056 of APFE031644950.1, forward strand.
CTTTCACTTTCATAACTGCTCCTGCACATTGAAACATTGGATTAAGCATGATGAATGTGCTTATGCTTCAACAACCTTGTACTTCTGCAACCTTTCTTCTACCTACCCTTTACTTACCTTAACATTTTTTCTTCACTTAGTTGGGTGCATTTAAGCTATCAACCCAATATTTCTTTTCATAAATAATCTACCTCTATATCTTATTCTCTCCATTGGCTCAGATTAAACTGTTGAGCCAATTTATTTTCTACCTATGACAATCAATTTAAAACAAATCAAATTATGATTAAATTGTATAATTGGATTAAATAAACTAGTGTGGCATCTAAACAAACTGCACCCAACTATTATTTTCAAAAGCGAATTAGAGTAAACGTAGTGGCATTTAGATTTGCAACACTTTCAGAGTTTATTACTTTTTTCTTTTCTCTCTAACCTAGCATTTTATTTTTGCCTTCATTTTTTAGGGTATCTATTCTAACATTTTCTTTGATATGGACATATTTATCAAAATATTTCCTAACATTTTTATTCAGTATTCTTTTTGACCATATCCTAGCTTAACATTTTTTTGAAAAATATTTTCATTTTTTGGACTAATTTATTTTAACTTGCCAAAACCAAAAAATGCTACAACATAGTACTTCAAGATGGACTATTATCTCAGCCTTCTCCCTCTCGTATTCTTCATCACTCATCTGCCTCCATATGCCATTTTCTTTGGCATATTCTTTCTTCACTTTGTGGCTACTTCCTGAACCCCTGCTATGACTTTCAGTAGTCATCTTCCTCCTCATCTTCATGAGCTTTTCACACTCACTATGAACAGCACTAAGCCTCTACAGTAAAAAGTCCTCCCTACTACAACTGACCTCACTAAGCTCTCCTCTGTGCTTGGTCTTTTGGTAAGCACTAGTCCTCTTTCAGGAACCTCCTTGAGCATTTATCTCTGCTCCTTCTAGGCTCACATGCACAACTCATCTATACTTGAGAAAACAATTGTCCTCTTGTATTTCAATCACAACTGAAATACTAGGTTTTTGCCACACTCTCTCAGAAGCCCTTACTGGCTTCCTTCATCACACTCTTAAGGTTTTGATCTTCTTGTTGAGATGCTTCACTAATTGTCGTTACTTACATATCAATGATATTTAAAACAAATACCATTCCCAAGCTTTCAAAATCTTGCTGCTGCCAAATTTCTATGGCCACTTTAAAATTGTTCTGCACAACTTCCTTCTGAGAACACTCTTGTCCTCTCTGTCCCACCTTCAGTCAAATTATTCAGGTTCACTGCCACTTTTTTTTTTCCAAAGTCTTTCATTCACTTTATTCCTTAGAACACATACAACTTTCCTTGTCTATCTACTGATATCAATATTTAATCTATCTTTAAGCTACAAAACTCAAACCAGAGTTAACGTAAAACACTACCTGCATGATTTCACAAGGGAGTCTGCTTCCACTCTTCAACATTCAAATGGATCTTCATTCTTCCCGAGAAATCAACCGTCACTTTGTCACATTTTACTGTCTGACTTTTCTTTCTGCATTTACCTCCACCTTTTCATATTTACAATATTATTTCTTCTCCTCTATAGACCCCCTGTCTATCTTCTTTCTTCAAAAAGCATAACCTACTTTAATTTTCATCAAAAATCTTTTAACCTGCTCTAAGTTTTTCCTCAAAAATATTTTACCTGATCTAATCCCAAATGATGCAAACCTAGTTCCCTATGCCTACCATATTCCAAATACCTTCTATTATGATCATTCCTTCCAGCATTGCCCTGGTTTGAATTCTCATAAAATAGGGGTTTTGCACATCTGCACTTCTTTTTCAACAATATATTGTCTCCATTATTCAATTCGAAATTGTCATGAAATTGATCCTATGGTCACTTCCTTGGTCTCCTCTGAAACCTACAACAATTTATTTTAGCAGAAACATATTGCTCTGTATCCACCCATACTTCATCACCAGGTGTGTTCTCACACCAGTCATATCTCAACAGTTCAACCCATCAGGTCGACTTCCTTCCATGTAGACATGCATTCCTTTGTCTTTGCCATGCCTATCCCCAATCGAATTCCTTCCGGCCCTATTTATATTGCCCTCAATAACCAACGATTTATTTTATTGGGGTTTGACATGCCCACACACATACCTCTCCTTTCACAAATATGTTTGCCAATGCAAGCCATTATTCTTTCAGTTGGGAATTAATCTCACTGCAAATAACCCTTTCTCCTTCCAACACATTTTCAAATCTACCCTTCCTTTCACAATCAGCAATATGAATTCAATCCAATCTACTTTCAACAAAGAACCATTCCTTCTCCAGTGCCATACACACATTCTATCAATTGTTTACATATGTCAGACTACAAACCTTCCCTTCAACTTGAATTCTCTACTCTTTCAGAATCGCAGGGTAAATCAACAAGTTGACTCAGCAAATTGACTTCTTTCATACATAAATTCACCCTTCCCAATGAACAATTGCCCATTAGAATGACCCTATGGTCAACTAGTTTTCATGTATCCAAGAGTTGCTTCTTGATCTATTTGATCTGCACTTGCCCTCTTTCCAATAAATTTCAAATCGATTCTACCAGGTCTCAAAATCCCTCATACCACAGTCACTATGAGTTGATTGTGTAGCTCCTCTTTAAAATGCTTGCTACCATATGTTTGTTTCATCAATTCTCACCCACATTTATTCCACAATGATTCTTCAATGACACAATGTGCATAATCATACTTCTCATTAACTAACTAAAATTATACATACATTAAATAGAAACTCATCATACAGAAAACTGGAATAAACTTGGGCTTTCCATTAAATGAACCTGTGATTACATCTAATATAACTGGTACTGCTACATGTCCTCTTCCATCCTATCCATCCTCTCAGATTGAGTCCACTGAACTAACTTATTTTCCTAAGCTAGCTAACCTGGAAAATGATCCTCCAGTTTACAGTTATACTTGGATTTGATATTGCCAGCATAACACAACTACCCTTAAAATTTTGTAACTAATTTCTAAACATTACATTCATCCTCATCTCCTTAATGACTCATTACTCAAACTCTGCCATCATACTCATTCAATTACATGATTCGTTAGATTGAATCGACACCTATCCTCATGACTCATTCTTAGAAACTTCTAAAAATCTACGAGTTGTTTTTTTCTAGAGCAAGTCTCAAAATATGGATTTTTATTTTTTTTACAAATAATTTACAGTCACTTTTATAAACACATTCACAATTTAACCCTTCCTTGGGCTTTCAAGAACCTTTGATCCAATTAAATTTTGAAGTATCCCTAGAGATCAGATGCTCCTGCATCACTTTGTGTCCTATGGAACCATCCTTGTTTCTTATGAGGAGGATACCAAGGAATGGGATGCAATTATTCTCCTCAAACTCCATTGTAAACTTGATGTCATCAGACATGCTATTGAGATCGTTTAAAAAAAATTTAATTTCATCATCCCCATTTGGCCAATCAACACTGGTGTTGTCCACAAACCTGATCCAAAACATAGTTTTTAATGGGTATGTGTCAAGAGCCTTCTTTTAAAAATTTTCCATGAAGCGATTGGCTACAATAGGTGAAAGAGGTGATCCCACAGCCACTCCTGAATTTTTCTCAAATATTTCCCCTTGGAATGTGAAGAAAGTGGAATGGAGACAAATTTCAGCCGACTTTGCAGTTTGGGGTTCTGCCACTTCTTTTACCATTTCGATCGCTTCATCTAAGGGAATATTGGTGAAGAGTTGGACCACATAAAAACTAACAATTTTATCGCCCGAGTCTAGCTTATCATGTTTAATGAACTCAACATATTGGTTAGAGGCTTTGATGTAAGAGTTGGTTTTACCAACCAGAGGTGCTAAATTGTTGGCGACATACTTTGCTAATTCGTATGTGGATGATATGATAGTATTGACTATAGGTCTCAAGGGGACATTTGTTTTATGAATTTTTGGGGCCCTATAAATACGAGGGGTAATTTCACTGTCAGGGGTAAGGCGCTTTTTCAGTTTCTCGTCTAGATTGGCCTCTATGGCTTGTTTGACTAGCCTTGTAATTTTAGAGATGGGGTTTTTCTCAAGTTTTTTTTAGCTACCACTGTTATATAAGTGGTCTTTCATTTTGATAATGTAATCCCCATGATTCATTACGATAGTGGCGCCACCTTCATCGGCCTTTAGAATGACAATGTCATTATTATTCCTCAGAGTTTTTAGGGCTTTAAGTTGCTCATGGTCTAGATTTCTTTAAGGAGGTATGGCTTTCCTTAGTATAACAGTGCACTCTTGTCTAACAAGCTCTTTGTCTTCATCATTGAGAGCCTTGATTCCATCTTCATGACTACAAATAATTTCTTCGTTAGGGATTCGTTTGGGGGCTAGGGAAAAATTAAGACCTTTGTCAAGGACCTCAGCTTCTTCCTTTTTCCTCATGGTTTAGATTGCTTTTAGGAGGTCTGGCTTTCCTTAGGATGATAGCGCACTCTTGTCTAACAAGATCTGTGTCTTCATCATTGAGAGCCTTGATTTCATTTTCAAGACTACATATAATTTCTTTTTTAGGGATTCGTTTGGGGGCTAGGGAAAAATTGAGACCTTTGTCAAGGACCTCAGCTTCTTCCTTTTTCCTCATGGTTTAGATTACTTTTAGGAGGTCTGGCTTTCCTTAGGATGAAAACGCACTCTTGTCTAACAAGCTCTTTGTCTTCATCATTGAGAGCCTTGATTCCATCTTCAAGACTGCAGACTGCAGATAAGGAGCATCGGATCTCTAGGGAAACTTCAAAGTTTAATCGGACCAAGGGTTCTTGAAATCCCAAGGAAGGGTTAAATTGTGAATGTGTTTATAAAAATGATTTTAAATTATTTGTAAAAAATAAAAAAATCCATAGTTTGAGACTTTCTCTAGAAAAGACAAGTTGTAGGTTTTTAGAAGTTTCTAAGAATGAGTCATGAGGATAGGTGTTGATTCAATCTAATGAATCATGTAACTGAAATGAGTATGATGGCAGAGTTTGAGCAATGATTCAATGAGGAGATGAGTATGAATTTCTATATTTAGAAATCAGTTACAGAATTGTAAGGGTAGTTGTGTTATGTTGGCAATATCAAATCCAAGTATAAATGTAAACTAGAGGGTCATTTTCGAGGTTAGCTAGCTTAGGAAAAGAAGTTAGTTCAGTGGACTCAATCCGAGAGGATGGATAGGTTGGAAGATCACATGTAGCAGTACCAATTAGATTGGATGTAATCATAGCTTCATTTAATGGAAAGACCAAGTTTATTCGAATTTTCTGTATTATGAGTTTCTATTTAATTTATGTATAATTTCGATTAGTTAATGAGAAGTATGATTATGCACATCCTGTCATTGAAGAATCGTTGTGGAATAAATGTGAGTGATAATTGATGAAACGAATATCTGGTAGCGAGCATTTTAAAGAGGAGCTACACAGTCAACTCATAGTGACTATGGTATGAGGGATTTTGAAAACTAGTAGAATCGATTAGAAAGAGGGCAAGCGTAGATCAAATAGATCAAGAAGCAGGGTCATTCTAATGGGAAATTTTTCATTGGGAAGGGTGAATTTATGTATGAAAGAAGTCCATTTGCTGAATTGACTTGTTGATTTACCCTATGATTCTAAAAGAGTAGAGAATTCAAGTTGAAGGGAAAGTTTGTAGTCTGACATATGTAAACAATTGATAGAACGTGTGTATGGCACTAGAGAAGGAATGGTTATTTGTTGAAAGTCGATTGGCTTGAATTTGTATCGCTGATTGTGAAAGGAAGGGCACATTTGAAACTATGTTGGAAGGAGAAAGGGTTATTTGCAGTGAGATTAATTCCCAACTGAAAGAATAATGGCTTGCATCAGCAAATGTATTTGTGAAAGGAAAGGTATGTGTGTGGGCATATCAAACCCCAATAAAGGAAATCGTTGGTTATTGAGGGAAATCTAAACAGGGCTGGAAGGAATTCGATTGGGGATAGGCATGGAAAAGATAGAGGAATGCATGTCTACATGGAAGGAAGTCGACCTGATGGGTTTATTGGAGAAATTGTTTACGGAGGATGCTAGGATGCAGAGGTGACTGGATCGATTGGTAAATTGATTGCAGATCTGTGTTGAGATTTGACTGGTGTGAGAACACACCTGGTGATGAAGTATGGGTGGATACAAAGCAGGATGTTTTCTGCTAAAAGAAATCATTGTATGTTTCATAGGAGACCAAGGAAGTGACCATAGGATCAATTGCATGGAAATTTCGAATTGACTAATGGAGAAAATCTATTGTTGAAAGGGAATTGGAGATGTTCAGAACCCATATTTTATGAGAATGAAAAATAGGGCAATGCTGGAAGGAATGATCATCATTGAAGATATTTGGAATATATCAGGCCTAGGGCACTAGGTTTGCATCACAAAGTGTTCAGAAAAAAGGTGCATAATGATAATTATCTTCATGTTGATTCACACTGTGGAGTACTGAAAAAGGTATGTTTTTATCGATTATTTTGTCATGTTTTCTTTAAAACTCATAACCTCTTTGCATCATGAACTAGATAGATAATAAGAAATCATGACAAAATCTATAGGATTTATATGCAACACAAAACTACTAATAATTGCCATTTTCTTATGCAGGAAAGGGAGAAAATGAAAGATTGTCGTCCCAAAGGAAAAGATATGGCAAAGCTAATTGTTGTCCCTTTGGTAGGGAACCACATGCAAACAAGGCGATCCAAATTGGAGCGTATCAGCCAAGAAAGGGAAAAGAAGATATGAAATTGGCGCAAGAGAACAAATGGATAACTGGGAATTAACAGTCTGGCAAATCCCTTAGGATCCTTTGATCCTGAGGGATCGCTATCTTAACTATTTTTGCATCATTGATATCTCTACTCAGCTATTATAAGAAGGGGTAGCACTGCTAGGCCGAGGGATGACTTGTTGTTATTTTTATGTAATTTTCCTTTATATTTGAAACTTTGATCATCAACTCTCGTTGAAGATCGATCACTGTAACTCTGTTTTGATGTTTTAATAAAATTCTCGTTGTCATTCGATCTTTGATTTTGGAGTAATCTTAAGCGGTGTGTCCCTAGAGGCTAAGGGCCCGACCCTAGTGGAACACTTGCTCCTGTCCATTATCTCTAATTCATGTGTAGTTTTCATCATTAGCTCTATTTGGCAATCTGATGTGTTTGCTATTTTACATCATGGTTCTGGTATATTTCATTTATGTTCAACTGAGTAATGTTGTTCTCTATGACAGGAATGTTGTATTGTTCATTCTGAAATTGTAACGCATTGTTGTTCCTTTGACCATTGATATAACATTTTTGTTCCTTACAGAATGCTATTGATGTTCAATTACAGAGTAACCATGTTGTAACATTCATAAGTTGGTATTACTGTATTCATCTATGGTTTACACTTAATCGCGATTGTTGTTCAACAGGTGTTGTTGTTCCATTACGAATTACAATTGTTATTCTTCATAACTGAGATTGATACTTGTTGTATCGAAGTCAGATTACTGTTTCTTTAATATTAAGTGTGTCGTATCTGTTATTTATCTTGGTTCATTGTGCATTTATATTTGACTCTAGTTCTTGTTCTATATTTCAGTGTTGATTAGTTATCGTTCCATTTCTGTTGCTATCTGATTTATCTTTAGAGTAAAGATTGTTATATGATTCCTGTAGGATCCAATTGTTGCATTTATTTCCGTAGACTAAGGTTTTGTTGTTCAATCTTATTTATAAGAACTAGTTGTTGTTCCATTTTCTAGTTGTTGTTCCATTTCCTATTAATTATATTATCATTGCTTTGGTGTGAAAAATGATCTGAGACTGCAATGAGCGTTGACATTTGTTTTCTAGCTCCTAGGTTGATGATCTTTTCCTTGATTGTCTTTAGTTACATCAGTTTACAAAGGGATGAGTTACCATTACTGTACCCTTGACTGATAAATTGCTATAGTTTTTTGAGTGCATGATTTGAGTTTTAAGGTGTTTTTCTGTATGTAGATCTTGTTTCAAGCATCCATTTACTCGTGTATTTAGAGAACTATACTACTAGCATTACTCTGACAAATGACTGCCCCAAATTGAGTACACTCTTCGAAATAAAAAATCATTCCTGGATTGACAATTAATGTAGGGTAAATATAGGTGAAAAGGACCCTTTTTACTGCTCGACATTTTGGCACCGTTGCCGGGGAAGAGTGTAGCCATTTGTTTCTTTTCCAAAGTAGTGTAAGAACCTGTTAAAAAAGAATTGGGTTTTAAAAATGGAAGGTAAGAACCTATGTGCGGAGTATGTAATAGCCCTGCTCCCTTGCCCGCTTTCCTGCATATTTGTTGTTGTTTTGTTTGGGTAGAACTTAGTAGTTGATTTGTGTGCATGACTAAGCAGAAAAAGCCAAAAAAGAATCCAAACCTCTACCCAAGCCTGATCAAGCTAAGGGGCTGGTGACCCTTGGCCAATCAACCTTTATAGATGAAATCCTTAAGAAAGCAAAATCTCAGCCTTCAGTAGGGCCTAGAAAAGTCACTTCTATACAACCTACTAGTTCCCTTCAGGCCACAGGATGACCATCTGTAGCCTTTGCTGAGGTGCATAGTCATACCGAAGAACAAGATTTTCAAGAAATTGAGAATTCTAGCCCAAAATCATTGCAAGAAGGGAACCTTAGCAACCTCTATGAAGGGGGAGGAGAAACTGGGGAAACTGAAAAACAAAACTCTTCTCTTGGGATAATTCCGCCATTAAGTAGCCCAGATAAGGGAAGTGCTGCAAAAATCATCCATAACGAAGTTGAAGAACCTCAAGAGCCAAACTCTTCCCAGACATTAGGAACTCTCATCATCCCAAATAAATGAAGTGCTATTAAGGTCATTCCTATTAAAGCCAATCCTCCTCGTCAACCTAGGAATACCCTCCTAGATATCCCAAAAGGCTATTGGCATATATTTGACCAAATGGCCTAGAACCAGCCAAACACCCAAACCTCTACACTGCAATACCCCATTGTGGATACTACAGCTAATGCACCTATGAAAGCAATTCTTCTCCAGCATATCCCTACATTTCATGGCCTTACATTAAAAGACCTGATGCATTCTTATTTGAATTTGATGTGTTGTGTAGAGGTTATGACTATACCACCGACCCCCAGGAACTAAAATTATTTCCCTCTACATTAAAAGGAGCTGCTTTATGATGGTTTATGGGGTTGGGTGGTGGTGTTATAAATAACTGGGATCAAATGAAAGAATCCTTTCTAAACAAATATCGGGATTATTGTAGGTCTAGAGAGTTGAAAGATGAAATATTTCAGATGATGGTAGACCAAATGAAACAGTAGAAGAATATGTTGAGCGTTTTCAGTATAATCTTCAAAGATCTCCTTATGCATCATTAACCTTAACTAATAATGTATTGAAAACTGCATTAATTAGAGGAATGAAGGAACAATGGATCGAAACACTAAATATTATGGGACAATGAGATATTTATCAGGAAAATTTTGTTGATATTATTAATTTATTTATCAGGAGTTCAAGAGGCAGCACAAGACTAAAACCAGCAGAACATGATCAGTTTGCAAGGGATAACAGAGTTTCTGCAGAAGGAGTAACTCGTGTAGAAATTCGAAATTTATTAGAAAATTTTAAAACTGACATATTAGGGACTCTAACAACACAACTTGATATTATGTAGGCCAAGCAGAAGCAAGCAGAGGTAGAACAAAATTTGGCAATCTTCTATCCCAAGTGCAGAAAAAAACACAGCCACAAAGAATGTCCATTAGATGCAATTCAAGTTTGTGCCATTTGTACAAAAGATCATTCTACGAAAATTTGTCCCTCACTTCCTGGATTGAAAGCAGTATACAAGGAAGCAGAGGAAGAGCCAGAATCAGCGTACCTACTTAATCAACGCTGCCAATGGCAGCCGCGACAATCAGGTATGTTTTCCGATCCAACGTCTTCTTTTCAGCCTCCACAATATCATGCTCAGCAATACAATACTATGTGGCAAAACCAATCCCCATTCTCAAATTGGTCACAACCATTGTTTCCTTCATCATCATCATGGCCGAATCCAGCAAGTCAACCCAATTGGCCAAATTTCCCCTATACCCCACTATATTGCCAAAATAATGTATATCCACCACAGTGGTCCCCTCCTACTTCACAGAGTCAACCCTGGCAGACAAACTAGCAAAGACCGATGAACCAGCCAGTAGGAACCATTCCACTCCCTCAACCTACACTGCCAACCTTACAACAAAACCCCCAGTCTAATTTAAGACCGCAACTCCCAGCCCAACCCAACCCTAATCCGAATAAAAAACTGGTCCAATCTCTTCAAATAATTGAAACACCAAACATAGGAACCGATCTAAGGGAGTGTAATGACCTTCAATTGAGATTTGGGTGCATCATTGAAACAGAGGGAGATAAAACCGCTCAAGTTGAAAATCAATTACCTATAGAACAACCATTGCAAGAAGAGGATGTGATCAAACAGTAAACTCATAATAAAGTAATCACATCTTCTCCTCCATTCCCAGAATGATTAATCATACCTCGACCTATACAACATCCTGATTTTGACATTCTTGGAGAACCTAAAAATCTGTATATAAAAATCCCACTCCTCCAATCCATCCAAGATTCCAATATATGAAAATACTATCAAGGAGCTATGTATAAAAAAAACCAAGGAGGAGAATAACAAATAACCCGACAATCCAAGTAGTTGGCACTTTATCTGACCTATTATCAGGAAGAGAAACACCTGTTAAATATGAAGACCTAGGAAATCCGATAGCAACAGTACAAATCCATGGGCAAACTTTTGCAAATGCCTTAGTTGATTTAGGGGCTGAAATCAATATCTTAACAACCACCACTTGTCAGAAACTGGGCATTACATCAGTAGAACCGACCTCCACTTTATTAGAACTAGCTAACCAATCTGTGGTTAGGCCAGAAGACATACTACATGATGTCATGGTATCCGTTGATTCCTGGGAATATCCTGCCAGTGTTCTGATAACAAACCCCAAAAACTGACTTGATGGAAATCCATTGATTTTAGGCAGACCTTGGCTTGCAACCGCTGATGCTTATATTGGCTAACGACAAGGCAATATGACCATAACTAGAGGGGCTAATATCAAGAATCTAGCCTTGTATCCTCCAGCCCAGCCAAGGGTCACCATAATGAAAACTAACAAACATCCTGTATTATACCTCACTGAGAATATTAGATCCCCATTAACCATAGAAGATGCCCTCGATTTCAAAGATCAAACAAAGGATGATGTTATTAACAAATTTCTTAGCCAGGCTAAATCTAGATCCCACATACAATGCCAGGTGATAGAAGCAGCATTTGATAGTGAATTAGAAGAGGATACTCTCAAAGATACTCACGATCAAACAATATCCACTACTTCTATATCAAATAGAAAAAATGTAGAAATTGAGCCAGAAAAAACTTTAAACATTAATGGCAACCTGACTTCAGAACAAGAACACCAGCTAATCCAGTTGCTGAGAAAACATAAAGAATCATTTGCGTGGGATTATCCTGACATGAAAGGAATTAATCCCTAGCTATGTACACACCACATTTACATAGAAAAGGATGTAAGACCTATTCACCAACCACAAAGGAGACTTAATCCTCACCTAAAGGACATTGTAAAAGCTGAACTTCAAAAACTTTTGGATGTAAACTTTATTTACCCAATCTCCGATAGCAAATGGGTCTCTCCGCTTGTGGTAGTACCAAAGAAGAATGGAAAATCGAGGATTTGTGTAGATTACAGAGAACTGAATAAAGCAACACAAAAAGATCACTTTCCCCTTCCATTCATTGACCAAGTATTAGATACGTTGGTAGGAAAGAAATTCTTTTCTTTCTTGGATGGCTTCAATGGATACAATCAAATTCAGATTGCCCCTGAAGACCAAGACAAAACTACTTTTACCTATCCTTAGGGAACATTTTCCTATAGAGTTTTACCTTTTGGCCTATGCAATGCTCTTGCCACATTTCAAAGGGCTATTCTCAATACTTTTTCAGATTTAATAAATGAAGGGCTCGAAGTATATATGGATGACTTTACACCATATGGAGATGATTTCGACCCAGC
>APFE031644950.1:94143-150377 GCA_000404065.3 Pinus taeda
ATGGTAAAGTAGAAAGAAGCGATAAAATAATAGAAGCAATCCTAACAAAAACCATTGCGTCACATAGACGCGATTGGGCAGCAAGATTACCAGAAATCTTGTGGGCTTATAGAACAACATGGAGAAGCACTACCGGCTATTCACCATACCAACTAGTACTTGGAAAGGAACCCATCTTCCCGATAGAATTCGAGATGCAAACACTGCAAACAACACAAGAAGTCGGTCTAGATCTAAACAAAGCACAGATTAATAGATTACAGTAGATCAATGAGCTAGATGAAATCAGGCTCTCTGCCCTTCAACACACTGCGTTGATCCAACAACAGCGAGCTAAATGGCATGACTCTCTCATTAAAAATAAAGTCTTCCGCGAAGGAGAGTGAGTGCTCCTATACGATTCAAGGTTTCAGGATTTTCCCGGGAAGCTTCAGACTCGTTGGCTGGGGCCATATGAAATCCAGAAGGTACATGATAATGGCACCCTTACTCTAACCACCACTGATGGATCTGGACATACCTTCAAGGCAAATAGCCACCGAGTTCGACTATACCGCAAACCACTTACTCAGGAATCCTTCTACCAGCAACTCCGCAAAGACTCTGACATGCAAATTTTGGAGGAGGAAGAGAAATCTTCTTCACCTCTGGTTCATTAAGTGATTCAACTGTTCTTACATTTTGTACATAATTCCTTTGTTTTGTTAGCATAAATTATTCTCTGTACATATTTTTTTTGTATTTGCACTTTGTTGTTCCTTTTAGGAAGAAACAACATTCTCACCGCCTTGTTGTTCCTTTTTTAAGGAACAGCACCTCTGCATTGTGTTGTTCCTTTTCGAAGGATTAGCAGTTCCATCGTTTTTTCTATTCCTTTAAGAAGGAACAGCATCTTCACTGTTTTGTTGTTCCTTTTTCCAAAAGAACAGCACTTGCATTTTTTTCTGCTGTTCCTCTTCTTAAGAAACAGCGCTGTCGTTTTTGCCATTCCTTTTCTGAAGGAACAACACTTGTGTGCACTTTTGTTTTTCTACTGTTCATTTTCCGAAGAAACAGCGTTTTCGATTTGTTGTTCCTTTTCCAAAGGAACAGTACTTGTGTTTTTTTTGTTGTTCCTTTCTCCAAAGGAACAGCACTTTAGATTTGTTATTCCCTTTCCAAAGGAACAGCACTTGTGTTTTTCTGTTGTTCCTTTTTCCAAAGGAACAACACTTTCGTTTTTGTTGTTCCTTTTTCCGAAGGAGCAGCACTTTTGTTTTGGTTGTTCCTTTTCCTTTTCCAAAGGAACAACACTCTCGTTTTTGCTATTCCTTTTCCAAATGAACATCACTTGTATTTTCTATTGTTCCTTTTCTAAAGGAACAGCACTTGTATTTTCTACTGTTCCTTTTCTAAAGGAACAGCACTTGCGTTTTTCTGTTGTTCCTCTTTGAAACAACAAAATTTTTTATTCATTTTACTTATTCTTGTTCTCCTTGTTGTTCCAATTAAAAGACAGCTAATGTTCCTCTCAATATACAACAGTTTTTAGTCTTTTGGAGCACAGTTATACACTTATGCAGTGGATACAAAACTAGAGCATACTGAAATCAGCAAATTACATAAAGTCGCTACTTTTCTTACAAGAAATTTCTTTCAATTGATAGGAGGAAAGAGGAAAGGACACAATTATTCATCACTTTGTTGTCATTATCTTACTAATACTGATATGATTGGTTATCTTTATCATGGTGGTTCTTTTTAAATTCCCATAATCTTCTTTGATCATTATTAAGGAATAAGAACAAAGGGTATATTTTTCTATTGAGATGTTAAGACTTCTTCCACCATTCCTACTCTTAAGGAGTGTTGAACCACCCTTTGTGTACAAATAGAAAAGTACTTTATAAAAGAAAAAAAAGAGAAAAATGTTTATATGATTTGCTAATATGGGTTGTCAAATGAAGGATAGGGGGTCTCATCAAAAGCCAGCCTACCATGATCATAAGGAAGAAAGTGAAGTGGCATTCCCATTATGGCCACCACACCAAGGATATGATCCAAGTGGTACATCAGAAAAAATAAAGAGTCCTTGGAATAGGAGGTCTCATCAGGAGCCGACCTGCCCACCTTTCACTCCTTCCTGGTGAATGGCATTATGGTTTAACTGGTTACCAAGCTAGCATAATGACCTCCATTTTGACATTGCACAACACTTCCTAAGCATACACAAAGGATCATGGCTCCATGGGTGAAACAAACAACTCTGTCAAGGTTATGGACACCTGTGGGCAACATAGCTTTGTTGATGGTATTGAAGTCACATTACTTATACACCAATAGCAATCATCAAGACCCTTCTTTGTCTTATACCTTTGTAATAGGTCAAATGAGATTATGTATATAACTTCCCTGAACCTTTAAACACATGAAAATATATTATAACTAATCATGACAAAAAATTTGATAACGACCGCATCAGACTTTTTGTGCACGTCAGCTGTCCTATCCTCCTAGCCTTGTATCACATCACGGCATTTTCTTACTTATTAAGTGATCCTGTTATACACCTCGATTTCAGCAACTTGCTTCTTTTGTAAACATGGCATCTCGATATACATTGTTCCTTTATGACTCTCTACCATGGCAATTCGGCATGCCGCTCCCTCATTAGACGGCCGAGGACAGCCTATCGCATTGCAAGGGGGAAGCAGGTGACTTCATAATTTGCTGGTATATGTGTCGGACTACTATTCAGAAAATTTTCACTTGGGAATGGCAAGGCTTAACGGTATATTGTTTTTCAATTTGCATGGCTTGTTGTTCCTAAGCTATTTCCATATTATGCTCTGCAGCAATTAGTAAGCAACTCAGGATCTGAACGAGCTTGTTGTTTCATTATTTTCTCTATATTTCTAACAGTCTGAATAGCAAGTGGTTCCATTGTCATCTCTACGTTTTTACAGTGTGCCAAAACATGGGAGGAAGATCAATTCGAAGAGAACCACAAGTATTGACAGTTTCTGATGTTGCACGGGAAATCCTGACAAGGGAAGGATGGATAGTTTATCTCTATCGTTTACAAGAATCCAACGAGACCGTAGTAATAGAATTCTTGTAGAACTTGCAAGAATATCACTCCACGGTAAGCGGAAGACACATAGCAGTCACCGATGACATAATTGCAGAGGTCTCGAGACTACCGGCCACTGGACCTGTGTGGACTCTAAAGAAGGAGAAACTGCAGAAAATCATAAAAATATTCCAAGACGAAGGCCAGAACTTGACAGTAAGAGGAAAGGGAGTTCTACCAATAGCATTAGGAGAGCCATGGGTAGAATTGGCGAAGATCATCCAGAGCTACATCACCTGTGAAGGTAGGAAAGATGTGGTAAGACCACGACACCTTAAACTTTTAGTCGTATTAAAACAAAAATGCTCTATGAATTTACCTGCATTTTTAAATTCTTTACTACATGATGTTGCCCGAAGCATGAAAAAATCACGACACGTAGAATCGGTAGTAAGTCACCATGGGCTAATATGACTGATAGTTAGCTACAGTATTGCTCAACAACAAAGCAGTTGGGAAGCGCTAATTGCCACGATAGACGGGGGACTGACTCTGACAGCCCCAAAACGAAAACATGCTACCAGTACATCGAATAGACCATTGAAACGGAGGAAATCAGTGAGATTGGCATGGATCAGAGGGAGGCTAGAAAATCCCAAGGGAATACCAGCCAACCGATGGAGATAGATGATTCAGGGGATGAGCAACCCCTGCAATTGGAAGGAGAGGAGAATGAAAAAGAGGTGGAGGAAAATGAGGAAGGAGAAATAGAGGAAGAGACCAAGAAACCTAGGCAGGTGGAGGAAGAGACAGAGCAATGCGAAGAAAGCATGTTGCAAAATCCATTGCAAGAGGACGAATTGGCCCAAATTCTGGCCAATATGGGCGAATATGCTCAGCCTCTCAGCCCGCTAGGCCTCCACATTGAAGAAGAATTAAAGGAGCACTCTGCTCAGGACAAAAATGCATCCGAAGAATTGTGCGATGAGGAAGAAGAAGAAGAAAATCATTCCGTTCATGATGAAACTATAACTGGAGAGAAAAGTGATGAAGATACAGAAGAGGAACAATTTGTTCCAAGCCAGACTACACTGGAAGAATTTCATGGAGAAGAAGAGGTGGAAAAAGAAGTCACCTAGGAAATAATAGAACTAGCTAGGATTTTTACTCCTGAGCAATCCGATCAGAACAATGAAGGGGCACCCCAAGAAGAAAACCAAGGAATTGGCCAAAACAACAGTCCAAGCCCGAGTAAACAAACAGTTGTTCCTTCTAAGAAAACAGAATAAATTAAAAGATTACGAAAAGAATAGCAAAG
This sequence comes from Pinus taeda, assembly GCA_000404065.3. NCBI lineage: Eukaryota > Viridiplantae > Streptophyta > Pinopsida > Pinales > Pinaceae > Pinus > Pinus taeda. Next base: position 98,514 of record APFE031644950.1, read on the forward strand.
ACTATTGAATGTGATAGCATGTCTCCGATAACAAATTAGGGTTTTGAAAATGAGAAAGAGAGAAAAAAGGACCTTGGGGGTAAGACATGCAACCACTCCAGTGAGACCCCTCAAGAAAAGGGTTAGGAGGACTCAAGTCCAGCCTGTCGTTCAAAACCAAAAGGAACAGCATTCAGCTGTTGCCCATATTGAAGTGCAAACAGATGATATATCAGCCTGTGACAAAGAAGTTCAGACAGAGGCATAGTCCTCTGAAGAAACTCGAACCATAGTTACAGAACGACACAATAAGAAGGTTCAAGTGAACCTCCTGTCTACAACTACCATGTGGGACAGTGATCCGAGGACAGTAACCCTACGAGAGGGCTTGATGCAAGCTCAACAAGCAGTAGAAAAACTTACAGAACAAACGGTTGCTCGAGAAAAGTATGAAGAATTACAACAACAGCTAAGGAATGTCAATTTATCCGAAAGTCGGGCTTTTGAAGGATGGAGAAAGGAAGAAGAAAGAGTCGCAAAGGTAACTCATAGGTTAGATGTAGTTATCAAATAAATGGATACCTTATGATCTTTGTACACTAACGTCCTAGCATGTAGAGTTCTTGTTAAGAATTATTCCTTGTTTTTAATGGAACAATATTTGCAATTGAAAATTAAGGCTGCCAAAGCAGGAGCCCCTATACAAATTAATAGTATTGATGATTTTATAAATTGTTGTAAGCATTATGGAGTAAAGGTTCAAAGATTATTGTGTGAATTCTATCTGCATAACCTTGTGTTAGATCAAGAGACAGAGCAGAACCCCGGCCCTTTCATTGGGGATATCCAACTGCAGGCATTTATTTTGTTTGGAGTTAATCAAATCAAATGGCTTAAAGCCTATAATGCCTTCCAAAGATAAGAAAACAGATTAGATTTATGGGTAAGAGCTGAGCCTAGAAATCCAGTGCAGTTATGGAGGAAACATAGGAACCTCATGAGGACTCCGGGCATGATTGAAGCATTAGGACCCATTCATACAGCAATCAATCGGCAAGGGATAGAATACTTCTTTACCATCAAAGACCTTGCGTCGACGCTACTAAATTTCGATATGAGATTTCTAATCCAAATATCCAACTCAGGGAACCATTTAATTATGAGAACTTTAAGTTAGTCGTTGATCGCTTGAGCCTCTATGGTGAACTTATCTTGATGGTAGGGCCATCTTGGTTAGGATATAGGTTCCGGAGTCCGGTGATTTTGCATCCTGCACCTAGATACCAAGCTTGATACGAAATGTCAGAGGGCCAGACAGGACATATTTTTGAACACCTAGCTAGGCATCATGGCTGTAGACCACCTCATGAGATCTTGTCCCTAACCTACTCTCTCACGGCCTTACATGTCAACTACAATGTTTTCATGAGGGCATGAAAAAGGGTAAGCAGGGGGGTGTGTGGAGTACTGAAGAAGGTATGTTTTTATTGATTATTTTGTCATATTTTCTTTAAAGCTCATGACCTCTTTGCATCATGAACTAGGTAGATAATAAGAAATCATGAAAAAATCTATGGGGTTTATATGCAACGCAAAACTACTAATAATTGCCATTTTCTTATGCAGGAAAGGGAAAAAACGAAGGATTGTCATCCCAAAGGAAAAGATAGGGAAAAGTTAATTGTTGTCCCTTTGGCAGGGAACCACATGCAAACAAGGCGATCCAAATTGGAGCGTATCAGCCAAGAAAGGGAAAATGAGATATCAAATCAGCGCAAGAGAACAAATGGATAACTGGGAATTAACAGTCTGGCGAATCCCTCGGGATCCTTTGATCCTAAGGGATCGTTATCTTAACTATTTTTGCACCATTGATATCTCCACTCAGCTGTTATAAAAAGGGGCAGCACTGCTAGCCCAGGGGATGACCTTTTGTTATTTTTATGTAATTCTCCTTTATATTTGAAACTTTGATCATCGGCTCTCATTGAAGATCGATCACTGTAACTCTGTTTTGATGTTTTAATATAAGTCTGGTTGTCGTTCCATCTTTGATTCTGGAGTAATCTTAAGCGGTGTGTCCTTGGAGGCTAAGGGCCCGGCCCTGGTGGAACACTTGCTCCTAAACCAGTATCTCTAATTCGTGTGTAGTTTTCATTATTAGCTATGTTCGGTAATCTGATGTGTGTTGCTATTTTACATCACGGTTCTGGTATATTTCATTTATGTTCAACTGAGTAATGTTGTTCTCTGTGACAGGAATGTTGTATTGTTCATTCTGACTTTGTAACGCATTGTAGTTCCTTTAACCATTGATATAACATTGTTGTTCCTTACAGAATGCTATTGTTGTTCAATTACAGAGTAACCGTGTTGTAACATTCATAAGTTGGTATTACTGTATTCATCTATGGTTTACACTTAATCGCGATTGTTGTTCAACTGGCGTTGTTGTTCCATTACGAATTACAATCGTTATTCTTCATAACTGAGATTGATACTTGTTGTATCGAATTCAGACTATTGTTTCTTTAATATTAAGTGTGTCGTGTGTGTTATTTATCTTGGTTCATTGTGCATTTATATTTGACTCTAGTTACTGTTCTATATTTCAGTGTTGATTAGCTGTCATTCTATTTCCGTTGTTGTTCGATTTATCTTTAGAGTAAAGATTGTTATCTGATTCCTGTAGGATCCAATTGCTGCATTTATTTCCGTAGACTAAGGTTTTGTTGTTCAATCTTATTTATAAGAACTAGTTTTTGTTCCATTTTCTAGTTGTTGTTCCATTTCTTGTTATTTGTATTATCATTTCTTTGGTGTGCAGAATGATCTAAGACTGTAGTGAGCATTGAAATTTGTTGTCTAGCTCCCAGGTTGATGATCTTTTCCTTTATTATCTTTAGTTACATCTGTTCACAGAGGGATGAGTTACCGTTATTGTACCCTTGACTGATAAATTTCTATAGTTTTCTGAGTGCATGATTTGAGTGTTAAGGTGTTTTTCTGTAAGTAGATCATGTTTCAAGCATCCGTTTACTCTTGTATTTAGAGCACTATACTACTATCATTACTCTGACAAATGACCGCATCAAACTGAGTACACTCTTTGAAATAACAAATCGTTCCTGGATTGACAATTAATGTAGGGTAAATAGAGGTGAAAAAGACCCTTTTTACTGCTCGACACACACCACCACCCAACTCAAAAAAGGGTGTTCTTAAAATTCTCTTCACTATAACCTATAGAATATCAAATGAGATCCACACCAAAGAGGAGATTACCTGCTTAAGAAGAACATTTAATAGCTTAGGATACAATAATAAAGACATCTTCAAGGCCATTCAGAAAGACAAATCTAGTAACAAAAAAGATAAATAAAATAACCCCCCGACAAACTAATGCCTACCTTCCATATATTCATGGAGTCACTGACAAGCTAGCTAAAGTTATCATAAAGAAGGATATCAAAACTTCATTCAAACCCATGACGACTATTAAAAAAAGAATGAAATCTGTCAAGGACAACCAGGAGCAACTCCAACAGAAAGTTGTTTATATGATCAACTATTCTTGTGGAGAACGCTATATTGGGGAAACAAGCAGGTCAGTCAAGATCATGCTCAAAGAGCATGGTGAAGATATTCGTAATGCGAGAACACATTCTTCATCTTTAGCTGAGCATGCAGGCAAGACAAACCACTATATATGCCTTGAAGACACAAAGGTCATTGCCAATGAAAAACATCATTTTAAGCATAAAGTTCGTGAGGCACTTGAGATCATAAAACACCCACATAACCTCAATAAGGATGGAGGCTTGGAATTTAGCTGAAATTGGACCTCCCTTCTCACCCCCATTGATTAAAATGGCTCTCCCTTTGACATCACCCTTACCATTCTTCATATTTCCCACCTTCTATTTCCCTACCCCTCACAATTAGCCCCTTGTCACACTCACCCCTCCTCTCAAATTTAATCATGCTCTTCCCTTTAGTATCTTAGCCCTCTTCCCCATTTTTTATCCCTTCCTTTCATTGACCCTACTCTAGGTCAAACCAACTCCTCTCCTAACCAAAAAAATAATATTAAGCATTATAAAGAAAGAATATGTTTACAATATAATAACTAGACTTCATATTAAATTTAATTAAGATTCAATTTATAATACATTAACAATAAAGTAATAACATAACACATATGATGTTAGAATCTAAACAATTGGCCAATGGTTTCTTCTGCGGCCAACGTGAGTAATCTTCTTCTATGGCCATCTTTTGCGAACATCTTTTGCATACAAGTGTAGTGTACTACCATGAGGGTTATCCTTTTCAAGGTTATTTTTCCCATCTATCTCTTGCTGCAAAGGCAATCTACTACCGTGAGGGTGAACTGCTCGGTGATCTACACAGTAATTTCCATCAATTCCACAACTGATATTACTCTCAACTTTGATCTACTGCCGTGAGGACAATCTACTGTATTGTCGCGAGGGTTATCCTTTTCAGGGTTATTTTCCCTATCTATCTCTTGCCCCTCGAGGGCGATCTACTGCTACGAGGGCGAACTGTTGGGCGATCTATTGCTGGGCTGGGGGATCTACTACCGCGAGATCTATGAGAGGAAGCGTTGTTGTTGGGCGATCTACTTATAGATCTGGGGCTTTGTCTTCAGATCTAACAGCTTGATCATGATGGTGGTCGATGAGATTTGAACCATTGCGAGCATGATGATCTTCGATGAAGTCTTCCAGCCTGGGATGCTTGGAATCGATATTATTATTGGCACTATTAACGAGTCTCACCACGATCTCCTAAGCTCTCTACTTGGCAATCTGGACTTCATTAAACGACAGAGGGACAACATTGTAAGAAACACTTTGACTATGATTCCAAATGGCTCCCAGCTTCGCGAAGATAGCTATTGGCTCAACTCTGTCTGCCTCTAGGGGGCAAGCTCTTACCCATATCATTAGTGAAGCCCCAACTCCCACTGTCCAAGTGGTCCAGGCCTCACTCGATGAGGCTCTGAAGTTTTTTGAAAATGTCGTAATCTGTTGGTTCAATGCTTTTTGGCTGCGGCTGATAGCTCTCCAAAGTTGGATCTCGGAGGTATGGAAGCTTATCATTTCTGATGAAATTAATATCTAACCCTGTGCTAGGGGTTTCTTTATAGTGGATTTTGAAAACCCTGAAAGCAGACAATGTATTCTAGATTTCGGCCCTTGGTTTTGGGAAAACTCATGCCTATTCATGAAGCCATGGAACCCATCATTCAATCCCTCAAGAACAGTCATAACCTCAGCACCAGTTTGGGTGAGATTGCCAAACCTACCCTTGAATCTCTGGAATTTCTTGACACTAAAATCCATTGGAAATGCAATTGGAAAATTTTACTACAAGTACCCAGAAATAGAGGAATATGCCATAACCACCTATGCATGCATCTGTGTGGAAATTGACTTCAGCGTCGGATTCCCAGCTAAAATAAACCTAACAAGTAAAGACTATGTGTGGAACCGGAAACTTAATTATGAAAGTGTCCTCTTCAGATGTCGATCTTGCTTTGAGACAGGCCATCTAGCCAAAAATTACCCAAAAGCCTCCCAGAAAAATTATGCTAGAAAGAATCGCCACAAATCTACATGGTGGGAAGGAGCACAAAAAGAACACTACACTGTCATCAAGGAAGAATACTCTCCAGAAAACTCTGAATCGCAAGAAATCGGGCAAGAAAGAAACAACTCTCAAGACAAGCACGGGAAAAGCCCCACCCAATAGCAAAAAAGTGAACTCGACAACCCCTCAAGCATCAACAGTTATGAGGATTTGAATACCGCACAAAATAAATCTTTATTTAACAGCAAAGCAGATCTCCCAGACCAAACTTCTTCTCCAACTTTCTTCAAAAGGACAAACACAACAGATCGCGAAGCTATGACACCAATGTCCCAAGAACCAGAAGAGATGAAGGAGATGCAAGATAAAGGAAGTTGGAAGACTGTAGAGAAAAAAAAGAAAGCTACAGCACCAATCTCACCAAGAATGATGAGAATCCAAACAATTAAGAACTAAGAAAATTATAGGTCTGATAGACCAATTTGGTCTCAATGGACGTTAACCACCATCATCATCATCATCATAATAATATACATTTAATTCTCTTCCTACAAATTAAACTATTAAAATTAATTAAAATACAATAAAAAATAAAAACTTATACCAATAATTTAAGAAAAACCTAAAAACATAATAATTTTAAGGAAAACCTAGAAACAAGCTAATTACATAAACTTAAATTAATCAAAAACCAAAATATTAAGAGAAACAATTTACTAAACACCTCTCCTTTAAACGTAGATAAATAAAAAATTTAATTAGAATACAAATTTTAAAAATAAATGGGCAATTTATTAAAGTAACTAAACTTATTACATTAGTTGAAAAACAAGCTAATAACATAAACTTAAATTAAGCAATAATTCAAAATTAAGAAAAGCAATTTATAAACATAAATAATTGTATTTAATTATAATAAATTTAAAGAATCTTTACAATAAGATGGTAACATAAAGGGAGAAATACAATCAATAGATGAATGCAATATTCCATTAAAATCAATTATTAAAAAAAAATTAAGTATTATAGAGGAATTTACATAGATATTAGTATTATTAACAATAGATAATAATAATGAATTTAAATAAAAATAATTTAGATGGTAGGCTTCCCAACTTGACAACTCACCTAACCATATTTATTGCTTCTGCTCCTCTTCTTTGTAAATCAGTCCTGATGATGAGTCTTGGTCTAGAATCGAAACGTCAACAAATTGAAGATGAAGACTATGGAATATCCGAATTCAGTTTCTCAAAAATTCTTCCTTGGTCAATGGTTTATGATAGATTCTCAGTCAATGACCATTCACAAGAAAATTTATCCTTTCTTCATTGATAGTTTTGATCCTAACTGCACCATTTACAAACATTGTTTGAATCTCATAAGGCTCAAGCCAATGAGTTTAAAATTTCCCTTGGAAATCTTTGAACTTTGTATCAAACAGTAATGCCCAATCTCCTGGCTGGAATTTTCTCTCTTTGATATATTTGGCGTGCCATCTAGATCTCCATTGTTGAACTAGATTGGTTCTTTGGATTGCATCTTATTATATCGCATCAAGTTCATTTAGTTGCTCCATTCTTTGTTTTTTTGCTTCTGAAAGATCAAGACCCAATTTGACTGTTGTCTTGAAAGTTTTGACTTGAAACTCAATAGGAAACAAGACCTTTTTTCCATAGACAAGCTCATAAGGAGTATGTCTTGTAGGATTTCTCCATGTGGTAAGGTATGCCCATAAAGCTTCTGGAAGCTTTTCTACCCAATCTCTTCTATGTAGATGCACAGTTTTGGTGAGAATTGCTTCAATGACTTTATTGATGGACTCCGCCTGTCCATTTGCTTGGGGATGATATGGAGTAGACTTTCGATGTTTGATTTTGTATTCCTCCATTATATTTTGTACCAACTTGGATGTAAATTGACTACCTTGATCTGTTCCAATTTCTCTTGGAACATCAAAACAAGTAAAAATATCCTCAAAAATAAATGAAACTATAACATTTTCAGTAGTAGAAAGAAGTTCTTTAGCTTCTACCCATTTTGTAACATAATCATTGTAAACAATAATGTACCTTTTTTGTCTCGAAGGTGGATTGATTGGACCAAAAGAATCCAGAGCCCATTTTTTAAAAGGCTCAATAAGTACCTGAGGTTGTAGAGGCATATCATCACAAGGAACAGGTTTCCCCATCCTTTGACAACTATCACATCTCTTAACATACTCTCAGGCATCCTTAAAAAGGGAAGGTTGATAGTATCCAAAGAGAAAGACTTTGTAAGAAGTTATTTTGTCAACAAAGAGTCCTCCACATGGCTCATCATGAAAATCTTTCAATATCTCTGGTACTTCATCTTCTCTCACACACCTTCGAATGATCTGGACCTGTTTTACACAATTCTTCATTTATCCATGAACAAGATGTACTAATTTGAATTACCTTCCTTTTTTCTTGAGGAGACAAGTATGATGGTAATTTTCTTGTAGCCAAATAGTTAGCATTATCTGCAAGCCATGGAGATTTAGTAGATATTGCAAGAATATATTCATTAGGAAAATTATCTTCTACATACATGTCATTGTTATCATTTTGAATCCTTGATAAAAGGTCAGCAACTATGTTTTGTTTTCCAGATCGATCCAAAAAAGTAATGTTAAACTCTTGTAGAAACAACAACCATCTAGTGATTCTGCCATTAATGATTGATTTATTCATTAAGTATCTAATTTCAAAATGATCAGTATGAACAAAATTTTCATAGCCAATAATATAATGTCTGGATTTATTGATGGCATGAACAACAACTAAAAACTCCTTTTCTGTGACCGTATAATTTAACTTTGCAGGAGTCAAATTTTTACTAGTGTAATAAATGGCATATGGAGTTAAGTATTTTTGTCCTAGTACAACTCCTAAAGTTGTATATGAAGCATCAGACAAAGTATGAAAAGGTAATCTCCAATTTGGTCCTCTAAGAATGGGTGCTTAAGAGATTTTCTCTTTTAATGACTCAAAGGCCTTTTGGCAATCAGAATTCCAATTGAATTCACAGTCTTTTGTGAGTAATTTGAAGAGTGGAGATGCAATTTTTGTAAAGCTTCTATAAATATTCTATAATAACCAGTGAAACCAAGAAAACTTCTAACATCTTGTTGACAAGTTGGAATTGATAATTTAGAAATAACTTCTACTTTAGATGTGGCCACTCTAATTCCGTTTCCTGAAATATGGTGTCCTAAAATATTTCCCTCAGTAAACATCATAAAACATTTTTCATGGATTAATAAGAGATTTTCCTCTTTACATATAGTGAGAACTTTTTCCAAATTTTTAAGATCTTCTTCAAAATAATTTCAATAAACTATAAAATCATCCATATATACTTCCACACAATCATGAATTAGATCAGAAAAATGCCTAATATTGTCCTTTGGAATATTTCAGGAGCATTACATAATCCAAAGGGAAGTACTCGGTAAGCATAAGTTCCCCATGAGCAGGTAAAGGAGGTTTTATCTTAGTCTTCTGGGGCTATTTGGATTTGGTTATACCCACTAAAACCATCTAAAAATGAAAAATATTTCTTTCCTGCCATTGTATCTCAAACTTGATCTATGAAAGGAAGTGGTAAGTGATCTTTTAAAGTGACTTTATTTAATTCCCTATAGTCAATACACACTCTCCATTTCCCATTATTTTTAGGGAAAATTACTAAGGGTGAAACCCACTGACTGTCTGATATAGGATAGATAAAATTGGCATTCAACGTTTTTTGTAGCTCTTCCTTAACAATCTCCCTTAAATTTGGATTCATTCTTGTTTGAGGTTGTCAAACTGGTTTGGCATTTTCTTCAATATAGATATGATGTTTACAAGTATTAGGATCAATTCCCTTGCGTAAGCAGAGGAATGTTCTTGTAACATCTTGATTAATTCTTTCTTTTGAAATTCTTCCAAATTATTGTTAATATCCAAAGTTTTTCCTGGAAATATTTCAATTGTAGTACTGCAAAAATTTTCCAGAGACTGTAAGGATAGTTTATGAGATGATAAATATTCAATATTTCATTGCTCTTGAAAACCTTGACTAGATTCACAATATGATGAAGATTCATTATTTTCCATTAAATTTAAAATTTGATATTTTTCATCTAATTGTGAAGTAGCAAAGATTGGTCTTATATCGAAGTCATCATCTATCCATTCTTCATTTTCAACCTCTATTGTTGTTTTTGTTGGTGAATACAGTGTGAATTTCTTTGTTGTACTCCCATTAGAAAAGAACATATCACCAGATCTACAACTTATGAAAGCATCAGTTGTAGCTAGCCATGGTCTTCCTAGAACCAATGGATGCCCTCATAAGTTATTCTTGGTGTTAAAATCATAAATCAACAGGGTATTCCCAAGAATCTAAGGATACATATATGTCTTCTAATACACCATCAGGTTTGATTACAGATCTATCTGCCAATTGTAATAGTGTAGGTGTATATTGAATATTAGAAAGTTTTAATTGATTCATAGTTTGTTTACTCATGATATTTATGGTCACTCCTAGATCAATCAATGTATTTTGGATCTCTACACCATTGATGTGTGTTTTCACAATAGGACTTCCTGGATCAATATATTTTTGAATTGTTGTTTTACCAATCATGATATCTATAATTTTTCCAATAAGTTGGATTCTTTTGATTTCTTTTCTCTTTTTTCTAGGTCTTTTTATGCTCAAGTCCCTAACTACTTTTGCAAAAATTGGTATTTCCTTAATGGCTTGAAGCAAATGAATCTTTCTGAAAACATTCTTCAATTCATCTAACATGTCATAATTAGGCAACAAAAATTAATTTTCTACCCCTTCATCAATTTTTAATCTTTCAGGGAAAGGTGGTTTTGAAACAAATACTCAAGGTTGTTCCATAATAGGAGTTGAGTTATTTGAATGTGTTGGAGTAACCTGTTTTTGAGTTTCTTATTTTCTATTATTAAGAGATTTTTCTTCTTCAAGTATCTTTTCTTTTTCACTTTCTTGACTGGGGGGGGCTTCTTTTCTAATATTCTACCAGATCTAAGTTGAACATTATTTAGATCTAGTGGAGTTATCATGTAGGTTTGAAAATTTTGTCCTTCCATATTGTAAACAGGTTGTGAATTTTTATTATTATTTGGATTTGGAAGTGGCTAGGTAGGCAATTGATTTGGTCTTTGAGGAAATGGTAATGAAAGTCGTGGATTCACATTGTGAGGTTGATTTTATTGAACAAGCTGAGGATAATATTGTGGAGGAAAAGTAGGATATGATTGTTGAAATTGTGGAAATTGAGGATATTGAGGGAATTTTCCATAAGGATTTTTCCATCCTTGTGACCAAGGTTTTGGCCAAGATTGCCAAGGCATTGGGGTAGTCCAATTACTTTGTGAAGATTCTGCAAATGGTTTAGGATTAAAACCTTGAGCTATATTTGGTTGTGGATTCTACCAAGGTCTTTTAGCAATAAAACAGAGAGGTTCTAGCTGATTTGGTACTCCTTCTTCTTGATAAACAACTTTAATACCTAGTATTAAAGGACATTCTTCTGTATCATGATTCTCCGCACAAGTAACATAAGTTTCTATACTTTTTAAATCAACAGGACATTCTCTTAAGCATGTTTATTTCTGCACTTAGGACAAAAAATGGACAATGTAGAATTTTCATCTTTTTGCTTGTTTTGTATTTTAAGGGTGTCAATTTTTTCACTAAGACTCCCTAAAATTATTTTTTTTTAAGTTATCAAGAAAATTTCCTAATTCTTCTCTACTTACTGTCCCAACTGCAGATTTATTAATCCTTGATAGAAGAGGATCTCTTGGATCTTTCCGGGTTCTTGTGTTGCCTCTTGAAATGTGTATGCACGAATCACAAATTTCTCCTAGTGATAACTGAGAAATGTCTCCTTTACCCATTAGATTGATAAGATAAATCCACTCATCTCTAATTGATTTAAATAAAAGAATTTTCAAAGTTTCTTCATCTAGATTATTCATTTTTTCCCTTTTTACATTGTAAGAAAATATTTCAATGAAATCTTCAAGATTGTCATCTTCTTTTGTGTCATTTTAAAGACTTCAACTTTAATGTTATGGGGCATACACTAATCCTTATATTTCTCTAAAAATGTAGTTTTCATTTGTTCCCATGTTCTTATGGAGTTTATTCCTAAACCCATAAACCATTTTAATGTTGCATCTTTAAGCGTTGCAGGGAATAGTTTCAACTTTTGAACATCATGTAGATAATCATATAATCTACACAAGACTTCAAATTCAAATAGAAATGTCTTAGGATCTTCACTCCTTAATCCATGGAAGTTTGGAAGGATAAAGGGTGAGATATTTTTCATTGTTACAGTTGTATCTTCATCAAGGATTGGAAATCCAAAAGGCTATAGATGTATATTCTCTCCTCTTCCTCTTCCTTCGTCTCTTCCACCTCCTCTTCCTCCTCCAAACCTAGGTTGTTCATCATTCAAATTATGTACGTCTCCTTCCCCTTCTCGAACCATTGTAGATTCTTCAGAACTAATATAAGGTTATGATTTTGGTTCTAAGATTGGGTTTTGAACCTCCTCTAGTTCCTCTGGTTCTTCTATCAATGGTTTGAAGTAGGTTTCTTCTTCCTCTTATTCAGTAGGAACTTCCAACTCTTGAGCTAGAATTTGTTCTCCAGTTGAAGATAGGAAAACTATTCTTGTTGTTGGGGATATGGATCTTCTTCAATTATGGCTTCTGTTGATGAATTTGGTGAATCTCTAGGTTGGATTTCGGATCTTAATACCTCAGGAAGACTATGTTGGCTTGCTATGGATGGAATTCGAGTTTGTGTGGGTGGTGTGGCACTACGAGGTCATGGTGGAGTAATTGATATTGTTGGAATTAATCTCTTTCTTGCACCTACAAATCTACCCCTAGAGTCTCTTTCCCTATGCATATCATGTTTTTTTTATCTAAAATAAAACCAGACTTCTTTTTACACTTCCCCGAAAACGATGCCAAAATGTTTAGTCAATTCAATGTTCTTAAATTTCTTACATGAATTATCGACCGAAGTTGTTAAATTTGTGAAACGCAAGCGCATTATATATGCTAGAATCATTTTTGAGTTTATTAAGGTAATGATTGTGTTTGTTTTAAGGATTTTCTTAATTCCTATGTTCCTAATGAAAACTGAAGATTTACAATTAAATTCCTACAATCAACTTTTGAAAAGGAAAGTAAAACAAGTTATCATGATCTTATTTTATTGATTATTGTTAGTTTCAAAAGAATTACTATGCAAGGTGATGGAAAAGAAAAACTATTTTGTAAATTCTGAGAATACTTCTTAAAGATAAATTGTGTTTTTGAAAAGAAGTAAAAAGAGAGTTATTCTGGAATCTAAAACTAAAGTACTTATGTTCTAGAAAGACAATTATTTCTGCTCTAAAAAGAATCTCTTCTATTAAAGAATAAATTTATAAAGCAATCTATGTTAAGATCTACACACACTACAAGTAACAATTCTATTTGAAATAATAAATCGAAAAAAAGTATGAATCGTTTTGATCAAACATAATTTCTATGGAAAGAAGAGGATTGTGTACATAGTCCTATTTTATAAAGCATACAAATGATGTGAAATTGACAAACAACCAATTAAACACTGTAAACAAGAAATTACAAAGAAATGAAAGTTGTGATAATGCAATTCTAGAAATAATGAAAACGAAATGAACTGAGCTAAAAATAAAAGAAAGAACCTTGACTGTGTGTAGGGGCCCTCCACAAAACATCAGGTTTTAAGACTTTAATTCAATAGCTAACTACGCATGATATCAATGAGAATGCTTCTTCAATTAAAAAGGAATAGAGTTATGAAACTTCAAACTGTCAATTAAAGATTACATATATCTCCCGCTTTATTTTTATAGAGTTATATATATAGCATTCATGCTCAACAGATTGAGACTTTCATGCCTTAAAAAAATAAAACAATCCTAGTATAAATTATAATCCTATAACAGAGAACTTAACGTTTCTCGACAATTTTCTATTTGGAAAGCAAATCGGAGAGTCGTGATCTATTTGAACTCTCGCTGCTCTATTTATCCATGTATTGACTCGCTTCTTTGAATGTGCCACTGATCAATTTCCTTAATGATTTGTCTCGAGTGAATAGGAGGAGATCAATCCCCATCTTCCCATGAGCTTCTTTTCTTGGATGGTGTACTGGAATCTCAAAAACAATGGAGATAGTTGTGAAATCATGAAACAATTGCAGAATCGTGTTAATTCCGTAGCTATTACAATTTTTAACTTGATATTAAGGCACATTAATAAATACGAAAAATAAGACATATGAACATCTTACCATGTCAAAATCTATAGTTTTACTGTTTATTTGAGTTGATAGCAATGATAAAAATAGGAAAAATGGATGGAAATGGTGTCAAAAACAAAATTGTCATGAGACTCTACACCAATTTTGGATATCTCTTTTAGTCAGTAGCCACATTACACATCCTCAAATAGATCCTGGTCCCAAAAATGGAACCATTTGTTGGCTTCAGGGGCTCAGACCCAAGTTCAAAGTTAGTTGCGCTAACCAACAAAACCATATAGCATTGGTCCTTTCGGAAACGACTTGCTTGCGCAGACTGTAGTCTTATCCAAGGCGATATTGGGGGATGCTATAAATAGGTTGATACAAGTGGATATTGGTGGCCACTCGCCTATTCCTTAATTGTAGCACTGTTTACTATATTTGGCAGTTTTTCAAGTCCTGAACTTTCGGAGCCATTTTGAGGCCCTAAACAACGTCTTTTTTTGGCAAAATGTCTATGGTGATTTCATAGAAATTGCACCAGCAGTTGTATTCCTCAGAGATATCTTTCCAATGAGGTATCATATGCGTCAAATGAAGATAATATGACCAAGTTACGACCCCAGGAAGTTGGTTTCCCAACTAACCCCACGAGGCCCATAAACTCTTGGTGTTACATCTCCTTAGGTTAGGGTTTTCGTTGTTTATGGTTTTATCTTATTGTTCAATAATAAAAGGGCCCTTGAGCCTCATTGCAACTCAGTTCAAAGGGATGTAGCCACCACATCTATGCTTAGAGATAAGCTACCATCGCCCGAGCTAGTCTTATTTCCATTTTGTTTGTAAACATACTTCAGTATTTGATATTAATGAAATGAAGTGTTATTTTTGTTGCATCTTTGTATTTATGGTTATATCTATAATTTTTTTCACTCCTATTTAAATCCAGATCAATGGTATCATAACAGTTTTCTCTTTCTTTGTTTTTCTCTACATGTCCCCAACGAGGTCGAGATATAAGGAGTTAGGGATTGATCTGGTTGGACCTTTGCAAGATCAGCCTCGCAAACCCTGACGGTTGCCCATGAGGGAAGAAAAGAAAGACGAGGCAGCAAGAGATCCTATCAAAATATTTCTTGAGGAGGCCCTCGAGAAACAAAGGAACGCAATTATGGACAACTTTGCCCAGATCCTCCAACGGTTGCCCACCAGCAGCGCGTCCACATCCAATAGCCGCTCTGGAGGCTCCACCCCTTTTAAGGTACAAGTAAACTTTGACATTCCCATATTTGAGGGCCAAATAAATGTAGACACCATAGATAAATAGTTAAATCTGCTAGAAGGATATTTCTTTGTTCATGATTTTTCCTGTTGGGAAAAGATTACTTTTTCTCTTCTCAAAGCTGCCCCCCATGTCAAGGACTGGTGGGAAACCTACTATGATCAGAAGGATGAAAGGAAAACCTCATTATTTTTAGCCACTCCCACTTGGAATTAATTCTGGGATGCCATCAAGGAGCAGTACTACCCTTTCGAGAGCTATGAGGATAAATACATAAATTGGACCACGATGCAGTAGAGAAGGGACCAAGATGTGTCGAAGTTTACCAATGTTTTTCAAACCTTCGCACGAAGTTGGATATCAAGCATTTTGAGAAACATTTGGTACTCAAGTACCGCGACTACCTACAGAGATACATCCAGGACGAGATGGAGTTCCTAGACATCTCCTTGCTCGGCACAGGAATTCGAAGCAAGGGAAAAGGTGCCCCCAAACCTCAGAACAAAGGACAAACCCAAGGTAGGATGAACCAGGACAACCTGCCAAGGCCACAAGAAAAGGAAAACACCGCGAAGATGAAGAAGGATATGGGAAAGTGGTGTGAGTTCCATAAGAACTCCACTCACAACACAAGTTAGTGTTGGGCCAACCAGTTACCGGTGGCTAAGCTGAAGGCTTCGGAATCAGATGCATGTTCTGACTCTGAGTGAGAACTCGACAAGGGGAATGACAAAGGGCATAAGATTATTTATGCGGATCCCAACGCCACCATTGTCGCCATGAAGATCCAGAAGGAAGAACCCAAAGATCCAAAGGAGAAGGAGCGTCTCTTCCACTCCCAGATGTGGGTAAAGGGTCCCCCATTATAATTCATTGTTGATAGCAGGAACCAAAATAGCCTCATTTTAGTAGAGGATGTTAAGAGGCTAGGCTTACCAACCATAGCACACCCACAACCGTACACCATCGGGTGGCTTCACCAAGGACAGGATCTTCATGTGAGCCAACACTGCCACCTTCCATACAACATCAAGCCCTTCACAGATGAGGTATTATGTGACGTTTCTCCCCTTGATGTTTGTGATGTATTATTAGGCCAACCATACTTGTGGAAGCGACATGTTGTGTATGAATCAAGGCCTCACATTCTTATTGTTACCTTAGGAAATAAGTTGTACAAGATACCAGAGGTAGCACCGCCTATCACCATCTCTCTGGTTACTACAAAACAATAAAGTAAGCTCATTCCCAAAGTGAGAAAACAAAATTCCTGATGATACGCCCTTAGGGAAAGCAGAAGATGGTGGCCATGACCTTTGGACAAAGCCCCTATACATGAAAATAACAGATGGACAACGTCATGTAGGAGTATGAGGAGATCTTCACCTCCCCCTCAGGGATTCCTCTACACTGTCAGGTCAAGCACTCCATTGATCTGACCCCAAGTGTTTCATTGCTCAATTGACCGATCTATTGGCGCTCCGTCCTGGAGAACAATTAAATCAAGAGGAAAATTCAGGCGCTACTGCAAAAAGGTCACATCCGACTGAGTTCATCACCATGTGGGAGCCCAATCGTGTTGGTACAGAAGAAGGATGGGACTTGGAGACTCTGTATTGACTATCAAGCACTGAACAAGATCACTATCTAGAATAGGTACGTGATCCATGGATTGATGACCTTCTGGACCAACTCAAGGGGGGGAATATTTTAGCAATATTGTCTTGAAGTTTGGATATCACTAGGTACCATTAGAACCCTCCGATGTGTGGAAGATTGCCTTCAAAGCCAAGGAGAGCCTTTTTGAATGGTTGGTTATGCCTTTCGAGTTGATGAATGCTCCTCAAACCTTCATTAGGCTGATGGATGACATATTCGGCCATTCACCAACTCATTTGTGGCGGTATACTTGGATGACATCCTGATCTTCAACTAGAATTGGAAAGAAAACCTCCACCACATTGGACAGGTTCTCCAAACACTACGGCAACACAAGCTGTGTGCCAATTTGGAGAAATTCACTTTGGGCTTGACCCAGGTTTAGTATCTGGGATACATTATTGATGAATGGGGGTGCATGTGGATCTAGCCAAGATCCAATTCATTTGGGATTGGCTAGCCCCAACCACTCTAATAGAGCTTCATAGCCTTCTAGGTCTTTCCAATTTCTACCGCAGGTTCATGTTGGGGTTCTCCCATATCACTTGGCTCTTGAGTCAAGTCACCAAGGGAGGGGCAAAAGAGAAATTATTTTGGTTTGAATCTCAATAGAAGGCATTCGTAGAGTTGAAACATCGCCCTCTGCACCAATGCTCACTTTACCAGACTTGCAACAACCATTTGAGATCGATACAAATTCCTCTAACTATGTTATTGGTGTAGTACTTACTCAACAAGGGCATCCAGTGGCATATCATAGTGAGACACTTTCAGACACAATCCAGAAGTATCCCACTTATGACAAAGAGATGTATCCCATTGTGTAAGCCTACCGACAATGGAAGCATTACATTTTGGGGAAGGAAATGGTCATCCACACAAACCACCAACCTCTGTAGTTCATACAGATGCAAGAGAAGTTACAGAATGATCACCATCAGAATTGGTCCACATACCCACAACATTTCCATTTGAATATCAAGTATAAGAAGGGAAACACCAATAATGTTGTAGACTGCCAAAATTGACCACCATTAACGACGTTAACCATCGTGCTCAACTCTTGTGGGCACGAGACTTCTGATTGGCCACTTCTTTATAAGAGCGACCTAGAATTCGGCCACACATACCATACACTCTTGGAGGGTTAGAAAGTTCTATATTTTCACCTCCAGGATGCTCTGTAATGTCCCCTGGAACACCTTTGTGTTCCTTCAAGTAAGCGTACCAAGATGATTTTGGAAGCGCACTATAGTCAGGTCGTTGGGCATTTCGGGGTTGAGAAAACGGTGGTAGTAGTGTAAAAGTATTTCTATTGGTTGAATCTTCGACAAGATTTCGAGAAGTACATAGGATCCTGCACTACCTACGCCATTTCCAAACCAACCATCAAGAAGCAAGGCCTCTATGCTCTGCTTCCTACCCTAACTCGACCTTGGGAATCCATCTCCATGGATTACATGTCGGGCCTTCCCTCTTCTAAGCATGGAAAAGACTGTGTTTTTATGGTCGTCGACATATTCTCGAAGATGGCCATTATGGTTGCTTGCAAGAAGAATATCACAGCAAAAGCCACTGCTAAACTCTTCTTTGAACGATTGTGGGTACACTTTGGGATCCCACTGTCTATCATCTCATATCGGGGCAACAAGTTCCTCAGTACATTTTGGTCCAGTCTCTGGTCGATGTTGGACACCATGCTCACTAAGTCCACAACTTTCCATCCCAAAATTGATGGTCAAAAAGAGGTTGTTAACAAGATGATCGTACACATTCTACACATGTACAACTCAAAGAATCCATGCACATGGGATGAGAGCCTCCCCTATGTCCAGCACAACTATAATCGGGCTCTCTACAACTCGACTAGCCACAACACTATTCAGGCGGGTTTGGGATTCCAATCACTATGTCCAATTAATGTGGCCATACCATTTGCATTGAATCAAGCAGATTTGGTTCATGTCCAATCCGAAGTTGACAAGGAAAATAGATTCATTGAGCACATTCAACACATCTGCCAACAGATCCATGACATATTGGACAAAGCCAATGCTAAGTAAAATCAGCGACATGATCAACATCAAGTGCCACATAAGTTCCAGATGGGCGACAAAGTTTGGATACGTTTGCAAAAGGAGCACCTCGTTGGGCCCCACCACAAGATTCACTCTCTTCGATATGGCCCATACACCATCACCAAGGCTATGGGAGATAATGCTTTTGAGCTCAACATTCCCCCATTCCTTGGTCTGCAACCAGTGTTCAATGTTGACGCAGGGCTAGGCCTGCAAAACCAGGATCTTCAATAGTAACACATATCAAACTGCTTCTCAGCTTTTTTCTTTCAAATTAAAACACCAATCCCTAGTATTTTCAATATACTTTTCATCTCAACCATTTCATAAGCATCAAATTGTCAAACAATCAATATTCAAATCTGTTTCCACAATCCACATTCCATACCTCATTTATTCAATCACCATTACATTCAACTCTTGATAAATCGGATTCCAATATAAAATTCTGTTTAAATAATGCCATTGCAAATATTTAAAATATCTTAACAAACGCCTTTGCAAATTCACCCATCGACTCTACCTGCAATTAAGTCGAAGTTTAATTGTTCTCTCATGCCTTGCGCCTTCAATTTCTGTCAAACAGCGTTCAAATTAAACAATGCCAGTTAATGCGTTCAACCCTGCATACAATACTCCATTCAATTTTTCTATTCCATAGTTTTATTGCACCCACTTGGACTCGACCTTTGGAATTACACCGTCTCTAATGTGATGGATTTCTTTCAACATTTCCACACGCAGTTTCAACACTCTGCATTCCCTTTTGAATATTGATGCTACAGATCAAACACTCACACAATTCTAATCTTCTGGCAAACTCAAATTATTTACAAACCGACTTAACGTGAATGCATACCTTTCAATCACTTTTCTAATTACTTGGGCGCTCCATTCGAATGCAATCATACATTCATCTTCAGAATAGTAATTTAGACCCTGCGATTTAATTAATCGTGACTTCAACAGAAAATGGTTCTTCAATATTTTAAATTGCGCCTCCTCTGATGCTTTCATTCGATCTTACTCCGCTTTTCATCAATCAGGATTTGCAGATCCTGAACCTGCAGTTTTACACGATTTCAAACAGTCCAGTCCAATTCCATTAAACAATTCTGCCCACTATTATTTCGACTTTCCAAGTCTAATTGAGCTCCGTCTTGTACACAAACCGATCAGTAAATAACTTTGAACTGTTTCAATCAATACATTCAGCGCTAAGATCATGGGGATCGATTCACAATGAATCTGGCATTTAATAACAGACTTATACACTTTTAAAACTGCCAATCGATTTAAACATATATTCAAGGAAAATCAAATGCGCCCTGTGGAGACTGCGCAAGGGCTAAACTCAGTACATAGATTTTTCTTTAAATAGCATTACCATTATATTTGCGTAATACAGAGGAATTAAATCTGTTTGTAATGAAATCAGAACGCCAGTCCAAACTCAAAGCAGATACCACCATACGAAGGCACGCGGATTCCATTGTGAACACACATCAGTTGCGCCTTGAATAAGAACCATTCATTTCAGGATTTAACTGAACCTCTATCCATACATAAAACCAGTGAACTCAAGGGACAATCTAGTCATTACCAATATCACGCCTTTCTCATTCAATCAATAATATATATATATGTCTGAAACATTGTTTACATAAAACAAAAGAGACTACTTACAAACTTGTTCTTCCTGGCCAGATATGTAAATCCATGGCCCTTTTACAAACTGTCCGAAGGCTCTCCAAGGAGAATCCTTCCTCCCTTCTCACACTCACTCCTCTCCCCTGAATTCTCAATCTCACTAATCTATATCAATTGAATTGAACCACTTTTGGTTCATATCCCTTCAATTCCTCAATAAACCCCTAAATCTCTCAACATCCCTAAAGGATAGCTTTTTATCCCTAAAACTAAGAAACTAATTCTAACTTAGGCTCATAATTAATTTTTAAATATCCCAAGTCTAATTTCTCTCATGTTTTCCAATTATTTGGAAACATTACAAATTCTCTCAAAATATCATAAATATTTACATAATATTAATAATTTCTCAAAATCATGAAACCCCTAGATTTAAATAAAATACAAAGTATTTTTCGGAGATGATGCTCCTGCATCAAATGTGGATCGCCTTCGACCATACTTTCCACCATTAATGGACACATCCGACATTATAGAACAACTCACACCAACAGAGTTAAATCCAAACTGCATGGAACAAGATGCAACTAATCGGATCATGGAAACGTAGGTCAAGAACGCTTACCAGCAAAATATCCATTTGTATCGAGTTTTCAAAGCCAGGCAACTCCTGCACCAAGGAAAATGGCTCACCAGGGACCAAGTATAGCAGAAGTTTCCTCATCTCATGGAGGAACTCAATGCAATGGGGACCATTGCTTCCCAAGGGGGGAGGACTAATATAGGTGGATATTAGTGGCCACCCACCTATTCCACTTGGAACCTCACCATTCCTTCTTTCAATTTTTTCAGTTTCCTTAATTGTAGCACATTTTACTATTTTTAGCAGTTTTTCAGGTCCTGAACTTCCGGAGTCGTTTTGAGGCCCTAAACGACATTTTTTTGGCAAAATTCCTTTGGTGTCTCCAAATAAATCACATCATATGATGTAGGCCTAGAAAAGATCTTTCCAACGAGGTATCATACGCCTCAAACAGAGATAATATGACCAAGTTACGACCCGAAAAGTTGGTTGCCCAACTAACCCCAATGGGGCACATAAAATCTTGGTGTTACATCTCCTCGAGTTAGGGTTTTGGTTGTTTAGGGTTTTTTTTCTTATTTTTCAATAATAAAAAGGCCCTTGAACCTCATTATAACTCAATTCATAGGCATGTAGCCACCACAAGCTACCATCGCCCAAGCTAGTCTTATTTCCATTCTGTTTGTAAACATACTTCAATATTTGATATTAATGAAATGAAGTGTTATTTCTGTTGCATCTCTATATTTATGGTTATATCTGTAATTTTTCGTGTTCCTATTTAAATCTAGATCACATGTTTCTGCATCCAGCAGGACTAGGCAGTGTGGTTGTAAGGTCTTTATCTGTTTTAGGGCTTAATCTGACCTTCATGAACTATTAACCTTATTGTTACAGTCGTAAAGAATTTTGTACTTAACAAACTAGTGAACTACGCAAAACTATTCTAGCTTGTATTATTCAACATATAAAATAGTATCTGAACCTTCATAATGCAATTGCAGAAGAAATATATAAAATGAACCATAAGTAGGCTAAAACATATAAACGATACGAACATACAAAAATACAAAGATTTATTCTCGAAGTTCTTCTTTATTATTCAAGTCTTCCCAGATACAATCTTTCTAACTCTGCGCACACAGCGGCAAGGGCCTACGCACTTAGCTGTAGACTTACCAAGGTCTCCGCGCACATAGCTGCAGGGGCCTTCCACTTTGCTTAACTACAGAAAGATCTTACAAAAATAGACTCAAATATATTTCATCAATTCAATATCCCTTAGACTTGCTGAAATATCCCTTTATAAATGATTTTACCCTTACAATACCATGGTCCACAAACCATGGGCGGAGCTCAAAATACTCTAGATAGTCCCATCCCTTTAGAAAATAAGGGGCTTTAACTCACCCTAAAGCCCCTTTGACTCTTATAACCCTGCGCTAATCGCACTCCGCTCCTCAAAATGTGAAGTCTTTACATGACTCAGACAAAACTTAGACCTAGGATACCCCTACCCAACCCCAGTTTACTTCTAAAGAAATCAACAAGGCGATCTGACCTTTCCTGAGGAAACCAAGATTTTGAGGGTCAAAGGAGAAATTCAATTCTTTTCCAATGATTACAGAGTTAGATATGAAGATAGATATGTTCAAAATGTTTTCCCAGAACTCTGTGTGATTTTGGGTTTGCTCATACATATTTATCAGTGTAAGAGCTAGATCTAGGTTCACCAAGAAAATCTGTACTCCTAAATGATAATTCATACTCCAAAGGTTTATCATTTTTATGTGCCTTGGTATCCATCCCACAACGAGACCCCTAAATCACCCACAAGCATCCAAAGCCATGAAACTCCATCCTACCAAGAGGGATTCAAGAATATTTTGGATAGAGTTACCACAACTGAGGGTTTCTTGAAGAAAAATGAGATTGAGGTCATTGAATTCAACAATTCTCTTAAGTGCATTTTTTTGTGGGGACATGCTAAACCCTAGAAATTGGAAGACAACAATTTCGTTTTGCAACCCTTACAGAGGTTGGGATTCCTCTCAGGGCCCCTTTGATGGACAACTATCTCCCTGCAACAAGATCTACATGACCTTTTTCTTTTTCTTTGGGTAATAAATATTTTCTACCTCGACATCTACCTTTGGCTACAATGAGTTTAATCTGTCCTAAACCCGATATAATTACCTCCTTCTGAGGGACCACCTCTCTAGAGTAGAGATTATAGATAACATCATTTGATTAAAAAATGTTTGATAAATGCAGTGTGATTGAGGGTAATATCAAGGGAGAATCACCCTAAGTGTTGAGGCATGGGAACATAGCCAAAAAAGGGCATGAAGGGAGAGGGCAATAAGCAGTGGATTGGAGGGAGGCAACATCTACCAAAGCAACTGTCGAAACATTTGATTGCAGGATAAAAGCATGGAGTTGGGTTACACTTTTTGGCAAGGGAGGGAATGTTTAGGTTAAAAAAGAGTTCTCGATCGAGCCACTTTAAGCACTCGATCGAGCCATTTTTAAGTGCTCGATCAAGCTCCTTGAGTGCTAAAAAATGTGTAAAAAAATCGATCAAGGGTTCAAATCAAACCCTCAATCGAGATTTTTTTTAACAAGACAACAACAGATCAATAGATTTTTATGGCTTGGTTGATATTTAGATATCAATCAAGTGTTAGAGCTTGATCGAGCCCTTATATCATATTAAAAATATGTGGTCGCGGTCTACACAAGTCATTTTTGCATAGACTGCAAAGCAGATGGGAGCTTGACCAAGACTTGTAGGGATTGACCGAGCAATTCAACCATGGAGCAAGTCAACTAATCTCCCCAACAAACCCGCAAACATCCTAAAGGCTCAAGCCAAGGTAGGTTTCTTATCCTTTTTGTCTTTTTTATTTAATTTTTCTTGCAAAACTAAAATAAATTAATTTGAAAATTATATATATATCTATATATTATATATATATATATTATATATATATATTATATATATATCATACAAAAACCATGAAAACCACCAAGAAAACCACATAAAACGCCTTCAAAACTACAAAAAATATCTTATACAACCACAAAAAACCACCAAGAAAACACTTCAGAACCACCAAAAGAACTATAATTTAGGTTTTAATTTTTTTTCTTACTTGTAATGGTAGCATGTTTATTATGATTTTTGTTTCCTGATTTTGAATGATAAAAACTTTATTGTCTAATTATTTTAGGTTTAAATTTTTTCAATAGGAATTTATTGAAATAAAATTTTAAAAGATTTTGATTTTTTGTTATTTAAAATGCATTTTAAATTTTGAACGAATTTGATCAAAAATACCCAAAAAAACCTCCAAAACAAAACAACCAAACTATAACCCATAAATAATAAATCAGAGCTTGATATTACATGATAATATGTTTGTTTCATAGTAAACTTTATTATCAAAGCAAGAAAATTTATTTCCTTTTATTATTTTAAATTTAAATTAATTTACTTTAAATATTTTTTATTAATATATATGTACAATTAATTTTAAAAATTTATTACTTAATAAAATATTATCTATGAATTAAAAATCCAACAGAAAATTTATTAATTTAATTAAGATCTTATTATATATATTGGAAACAAGAATTATATATATAACATAAATCTATAGTTATATTTTATATAGTTATATAAAACATACTCTATATATTAATTATATAATTCATTACCATCCACATATATATAGTTTATAACAAAACACACATATAACTATTTAACATTTAACATAAAGTTTAACACATGTGTATATATATAACATAAAATTTTTGAATTTAGGTTTTTGTGATTTATATTCAACAATTAAAAAAAATACTCCCCGTATTAATCATATAAGAGAAGTTTTTCTAAAACCTCTCCTCTGTGATTACTACCAAAAATATTTTCTTAATTGTTTACCATAAGATTATTTAACATAACATATATAACTAACTAAAACATAGCATGTAACATAACTATAACTATAATTCACAACATAATTATATAACTACATATATTTTGATATTATAACATCACACAACTATATATTACAGTTCTATATAAAACATATAACATAACATAGTTTTAACTATTTCACATAACATAAAGTTATTTAACATTATTCTCTCTCTCTTTATATATATATATATATAACATAGTATCTAACATAACTATAATTATAATTCATAACATAACTATATAACTAGCAATTGCCCCTAAAGGTGCAAAGATACCTCATAGGTATAGAAGATTAGAATTTAATGAAGAAGTACAAAAGAAACAAAAATATAAAAAGACAAAACATATTTATTCATTTATAGTGGAATGGAGATTGATATGTTCATATTTCTACAACGAATTAGTTAATAAGTGTGAATAGTGCATTGTATAGTGAACATATTTACATATATACCTTATGCATTCCAAGCGGTTTGGTACGCCAATTGACAATAGCACAATTTGACACAATGTCTCAAATAATAATAGTTGCTATTACAATTGGAATCCAATGAATATATGAGGGATCATATGGATGCCAAATTTATGATGTATTTAATGTCACAATGGCCTCTTTATAATTGTGGATACTATCTATGTCAACTCACAATATACATACGCAATTTCAAATATTGGAGTTGTTTGTCACATATATACATGAATTATACATGAAGTGTGTTTGTCAATTTCAAATTGACTAGGCAGAGATTGCCCAAAAGAGACTGAAGCCACTCTTGAAAAACCAAGAAGTTATATATATATGAAAAAAATGAAAATAAAATTGAAGATTAGAATTTAATGAAGTACAAAAGAAACAAGAATATAAAAAGATGAAACATATTTATTCATTTATAGTGGAATGGAAATTGATATGTTCACATTTCTACAACGAATTAGTTAATAAGTGTGAATAGTGCAGTGTATAGTGAACATATTTGGGCATATACCTATGCTTTCCAAGCGGTTTGGTAAGCCAATTGACAATAGCACAATTTGACACAATGTCTCAAATAATAATAGTTGCTATTACATTTGGAATCCACTGAATATATGAGGGATCATATGGATGCAAATTTTATGATGCAATTTAATGTCACAATGGCCTCTTTCTAATTGTGGATACTATCTATACCAACTCACAATATACATATGCCATTTCAAATATTGGAGTTCTTTGTCACATATATACATGAAGTGTCTGCTACTTTTATGTGGCAACAGGAAAAGACGAATGTGGGGATACTTGGTTTTTAGATCATGGGAACCTAAGAGGCTTCAATTATTCTCAAATAATTTTGTATGCAGAGGTTTCCATCTCCTATTACTGAACTATAGTTTCGGTCATAATTGTCCATGATGGTCTTAGCATACAAAAATCAAAATGCTTGGATTCTTGTTTTGAGATTATGGAAACATAACAGGGTTAATGCTTAATTTATTCTAATACAATTAGGCCTAGGTCTCCTATTGAGATGCTTGGGGGGCAATGCATTATTAAAGTTTTTGATCATTTTCCATAGATTCTAGGAAGGAATATTGTTTATTCCATTACCCATGGACTGCCCAACAAGCAAGTGAGCACTAACAAAGTTATGTCATTGAGATTATTGTTGATTTTGTTTCCTCAATAATTAAGTGACACGGTGGATCTTTTATTTTCATTTTTAATGGTATATTTTTTTTATTATAGAGGAGAAATTGGGGTCCTTAGGGGTTGGGGGAGACAAAGATGTTTTTATTAAGTTTCTATGTGGCGGATTATGTCGTCGACGTCGTATGAAATGGAGTTGCTAGCTTGCCATACGATCACTGGGTGATCAAATGTTTTTAGTCAAGCAGGTAATGACTACATTTGAACCATTACATGCTTGAACTTGTTGGTACCTTAACCTCTCTAATTTGAAATTTTGGTGATTTGACATGTGATAAATAAAATTAGTTTGGAAAAATTGGCATGTGATTCTTTCAGTAGAATACAAGGTCTTCTTGTAAGCTTATGACATAGTCTTAGTCACCTCATTTGTTGCATTTGATTCTTTAAATATATAATTTGATGAATTTGAATGATGGTGGAATAATTTTGTTCTATTTTGTTATATATATCAAAGTTTAGTCGAATTCAAATTTGAATTCAATTAAATTTGTTTAAATTTGTCTAAATTGCATGTGATTCTTTGACTAGACTACAAGGTCATCTTGTAACCTTATGCAATAATCTGAATCACTTGTTTTGTTGCTTTTGATTCTTTAAATATAGAATTTGATGAATTCAATCGATGGTGGAATAATTATGTTTGAGTTTCGCATATAAATTTAAGTTGATTCAAATTTAATTATTTTTTTTAAATTTATCTAATTTGGATTAAATTTGAATTTAGGATTATATGCTTTGTTGAAGTTAATGTTGAATTTCATCACTTTGTTTTTTGTTTTTCATTATGCTTTGTTGAAGTTAATGTTGAATTTCATCACTTTGTTTTTCATTATCAATTTTTTTTTTGCACTTCATAGTTGTTGAACATGGACAAGAACATAAAAGAGGTGACTTAGGCCCTAAACCAAGTGACTTAGCCATAATTACCCATTTGTGTTGGAATTAAAATATGGATATGGTTTGATTCAGAAAAAAACTACATGGGAGTTAATAAAAAATATAGCATGGAAAAATGGATTGAGCATACATCCTCATTATTTTGAAAAACATTCAGGGAACGGGATAAAACTTTCGGATATATAAATATATACTCAAAAGTAAACATGCATGCATGACTATTTATAAATTGGTACAGGTTAATGGCATGATAAAGACGTTTTTATTTAATTTTTTTTTGTTGTGGTCGATTATGTCGTCGACACCATATGAAATGAGAATTGCCAACTTGCCAGTTTGGCAGGATGAAATGGCGCTGATGGGAACAATGAAAATTATACGCAGTTAATTTCAGTATATCGGTCAATGAAAAATCATTCAGAGCTCCCCTCTCCGTTTCAGATTGACTACAATTATATTGTTCCCTCTCTTTTTCAGATTGACTGCAATTATATTGATCTGATGAGACCAGGGGTATTATAATGATAACCATAAGAAGTTAAAAGAAAATGGCTTTGTTTTTAAGGAGTTTAAACTTTACACCCTCTATGGGAAAAGTTTGGACCTGTTTTTTGGAAAAAATTCTCAATGTTGTTTGACAGAAAAATTGATATTTATCAAATATAGTCCGAAACAGTTTTCTCCCCTGCATACTTGTTTAAGTCATTGTTTCGATTTTTGGGAAAGTAATTCAAGAAACTTGTCCTTCAAGGCTCTGTGCTTTATTTAGCTTTGATGCCAAGTCTAAGAGATAACTATTGTACCCAATAATAAATTTGATCAAACAATGGTTGTATCACTTATGAGTTATTCCCTAATTTAGTTAGGGTCTCCTTTTTTCATTTTGATTGGAGATTCCAAAAGAATTTTGACGGCAGAGAAAAAATTTGGATTTTTGCTACTAATATATGTTATTGTGTGTAGATGACAAAGTCATAAGCTTTCAAAAGCATATTTGAAGTTGATGAGTGCAAGAGCACACACACTAGTCCAATCCTCATTCAAGAAACGAGCCATGATGAGTTGCAATGCTTGTTGGAGTTTTTATACATTGGGAGCATCTTAGAGGAGAAGATTGAACAACATGGTCACGTGTTGTTTATAGTACTTCACAAACATAAATTTGTGAGCTCACATTTCAAATTTTATTAACCCCTCAAATATTTTGGATGTCGAATTTTAATCTTTTCCTGATGTTAATGGACGAATCACAAAGAATAGACATGATAATCACTTGCCTAAAGTTTCTGGTTTCAAGTTGTTCTATATCAGTGCACTTTCCACTATTCTTAACGTTAAAGGCTCAAAAAATTTACTCTTTGGAAGAAAATATGTTGTTGCTTTCAGTTTCAGGTAATACACTTATTTATAGACATGAGTGAAATTATATTAATGCCATCGCCCAATTATTGCTTGGGCTTATGCATGAACAAAATGTTAGATGCAAGTTATCTAACAAACAATATATTTTTCTATCAACTTCTTCTATCCCTAATAGCAGGTAAGAATCAATGACGATCTCAAAAAAATGTTGTCTTTAACCTCTTAATTTATTTATTTTCCTAACCATTGCTTCTATCCCTAATAGTAGGTGAGAATTAATGGCGATCTCAATAAAATGTTGTCTTTAACCTCTAACAGTTGAGAATTCATAGGATTTATGACTACGAATCTCCTTTGTGTGCTCTATACTAGGTATTGTTGCAAATGATCATTCGTGGCTTGGAGGATTTTCTGATAATTCGATGATCTGGAATTTATCCAGATCATCGAATAAAAGGTATTACGGACTCATGTGCATGGATGTGCCTATGTTACTTTATGCAACGAATCAATAAAATTGCAAAATACACAGACACCGGAACAGTTAGAGAAAACACAACAAGTTTAATAAGGGGTTCACCCATTGCTCCTGGGCTATGTCTCCTGGTCCAGCTTTTAGTGGTGGCCTCTCTATTATGTTTTCAAAGCAGAGTTTTACAACAGTGAGCTCAATTTGAGTCTCACTCAACAGATATAAATCAGTAGGACTAGACTTGGATCCCCCAAGTCTCTGGAGTACACAAACTCTCCTTTACTGAAACTCGACCTCTATTGGTTACAGTAGTATGAGCCCAATCTGAGACTCATACATGACAGGTAAGTACAGAGGAGTTTGGTTGAACCCCTCAAGCCCTCTCTGGAGTACACAGACTCTCTCTGACTCTCTCTGGCTCTATCTGGCTCAATGTTGCCTTCAGGTCAGCTCAACTTCTTCTCTCTGTTCTCTACTCTTTGCTTTTCGCCTTGACTAACTCACTTCCTGGTTTGTTTCTGTCAGTTCATGGGTTTAAAGCCAATCTGCTTTCTGACTGTTCGTTTCCGCTTCCCGACACTCTAGTTCTCTTGCCTCTGTGTCCGTTTGAATTCCTCTATTCTGCATCATCATCACTGTGTAACACTTCACAGGGATGTGGCCACCTATTTCATAACGAACTAAGTGTCAGTTCTCTTGGAAATGTTTAAACGGTCGTTATTTTCGTTTGCTCCAAGATTGCCCGCAAAATACGAATCTCTGCCAACGAATCATCCATGCCAGACTTCAAATCCCATATAATCTTGCTTTATCATCTGTCAAATCCAGTCATTCATCGGGACGCGCCTCCGTCGTTGATCTGGACCCCCCAGATCCTATGGTCATCATGCATATCGGGCAGATAATTAGCTCAACGGTTACCTGTCCAATATGCACGGTTTTCTCTCTCCTCCGCTGGACGCGTGTCACTCACTGTGTGGCATCGGGCAGGACTCGGCCTAAACCGCTTGCCGCTTCAAGGCCCATCTGATATCCTGCCCGGTTTTTTTGGAATCTTGCTTCGCCGAAACCGGAACTGGTACTTTTTCGCGTTTTATAACCTTTTCGGGTCCCGGTGCTTCGGGGCTTTCCTTCACTGAGGGGGATGCCCTGCGATACGCAATTAGCGCTTATCGCATATTAGAATCTGCTCCTGTTCTCTGATCCGGCTCCTGATTTTTCCAGTTTGCCCCCATCGCGCATTACCATGGGCCCTCGATCTGCGCGCTTGACCGAGGGTCCTCGTTGCTCCGTGCTGGTCACAATCTGCAACTGTCATGAGGATTCCTTCTGATAGCTCGATCCTTTTTAAGACTTGAATCATTTTGGCATAATTGAAAGAGTTTATGAAAACTTAGAGAGTGTTCTAAGATCCAATTCGGATCATGGCCTTCCCACTGAAAAAGCTTTTGGACCACCAAAAATTAGTTTTTAAGCACAAATCAAATGAGGATACAGTTTCCTCGCCTGCTCAATTTCTATCCATCTTGCATTGCTTGGTTTTGAACCTTTGAGTCCAATCCTAAGGTACTCAACATTCCCCCTGCGCGTAGTTCTTCCTGTCCAAAACTGTTTCTTCCTACAACTCATTGAGATATTCAGGTAACATATCATCAATAGAAGGGAACTGACTCTGCTCTTTAGGATCTTCAATCAATGAAGGTTCAAATAGTCTCAAGTTGTCTGCATTAACAACTGAGTAGATGTGCATGTAAGCTGGTAAATCAAGGCGAAAAGCATTCTCACCAATTTTCTCAAGTATCTTGAAAGGTCCATACCTTATTGGCTTCAGCGTCTTACCTTCATCTTGCATTCTGTCTTTGCTGATATACAACCAGACTTGATCACCAACTTGGAAACTATGCTCAGTCTGATGCTTATCATGCCTTGCCTTGTACTTGGCTTAGCTCTTTTCCAGTTGTTCCTATACTGCCTGGTGAATCTCTTGGATTTGTTCGATGATCTTGGTTGCCTTGTCCACATCATTGCGTCCATCAACCACTATGTCTTTACCAAAGACAAAATCCAAGGGAGACCTTGGTGTGAAACCAAAATAGGTCTTAAAAGGAGATCTCTGTGTAGAAGAATGTTTAGCTCGGTTGTAAGCATGCTGCACATAACATAAATGTTCATCCCAAAGCTTGGGATGCTTGCTGCAATAGCCTCTGAGCAACTAGATCACTGTCTTGTTGACCACTTTTGTTTGGCCATCTGTTTGTGGATTAAAATTTGTGCTCTTCTTCAGTCTGGTGTCCATCAATTCCCACAAACTTGACCAAAATTTCCCAACAAAACGGGTATCTCGATGAGATATAATGGAAGTGGGTAATCCAAAATGAACCCATACATGCTGAAATAACAACTTTGCAATTTGTTCAACTATAATCTATTTGTTACAAAGTATTAAAATACACATTTTATTGAACCTATCCACAACAACATATAAATAGTCATGACCTTTTCTAGATTTAGGCAGTTCCCCAACGAATTCCATAGAAACACCTTTCCCAAGGATGAGAAGGAACTGGTAGTGGAGTGTACAAGCCTAGTTTTCTATTGTTGGGCTTGCTTTTAGCACACATGGTACACCCTCTTACATATCTAGAAACTATCTCATTCATTTTTGGCCAATAACAAAATCTTTGCAGCTGTGCAATTGTTTTACTTACACCAAAGTGACCTGATATTAGAGAAGTGTGTGCTTCTCGAATTATCTTTATTCTTTTTGTTTGAGGAATGCATAACTTTCCCAAATGATACAAGAGTTGATCCTTAACATGATAATCCAATTCTTCTACTTGTTTGCCATGACTTAAAGTTACATATACATCTTTAAAATCTATATCTTGAGCTTACTGTTCAATGTAGCTTTCATGTAATACTGAATTATGCTTAAGAATAGTGGATGCATTTATGATTGGTCTGGACAACATATCTGCAACTTTATTGTGTATGCCTTTTTTTATATCTAATGACAAGATGAAATTGTTGTAGAAACCCGATCCACCTATAGTGTCTTGATTGCTGCAACTTAGTTTGTGAGTGCAAATATTGAACTGGTTGATGATTAGTGTGTATAACTGTCTCACTGCCTATTAAATAATGTTTCCACTTTTTCACACTCTGTACTAATGCATACAATTCTTTAGCATATGTGGGATAATTAACTACTGCAGAATTAAATGTCTCAGAATGATAACATATGGGTTTACCGTGCTGCATCAACACTACTCCCATGGCATAGTCACTGGCATCCGTTTCAATCTCAAATGGTCTTTGAAGGTCAGGCAGTGCTAGTACTAGTGTTGTACCAATCTTTTCTTTTAAGGTGTCAAAGGATTTTTGTTGTTTGCCTCCCCATTGAAACACCTTGTTCAATCATGTTAAAGCATGTAAGGGAGCTGCAATCAAGGAAAAGTTAGAAATAAAATTTCTCCAATACTATGTTGCTCCTAAGAAGCTTCTAACTTCTGTAGCAAATTTGGGTTTAGGCCAGTTTACAATGACTGCAACTTTAGAGGGATCTATCTTCAATTCACCACCCCCTACAATATGACCCAAATAATTCAAATATGTTTTGTCAAATTCACATTTTGAGAGCTTAACATAAAGGTTGTTTTTTTTCAAAACATCTAGAGTCTACTTGACATGCTTTAAATGTTCTTCCCATGTTTTACTAAATATAAGAATGTCATCCAAATATACAATGAAAAAATCATCAATAAAAGGTCTGAGTTCATCATTCATTATTCTCATGAAAGTAGCAGGAGCATTAGTTAAGCCAAAATGCATAACCAACCACTCATACAATCCCTACTTTGTTTTGAAAGTAGTCTTCCATGCATCTTTCTCTGCAACTCTGACCTGATGGTAGCCACTATACAAGTCCAACATGGAAAAATAAACAGCTTCTTTCAACTGATCTAATAGATCATCTATGCGAGGAAGGGGATAACGATTTTTTATCGTTATTTTATTCAGTGCTCGATAATCAATGCACATTCTCCATGAGCCATCTTTCTTTCTCACCAAGACAATTGGAGACCCACAAGGCAATGTGCTAGGTCTTATGAACCCTTTCTCGAGCAGCTCGTGTACCTGCTTCTTGATTTCTGCATTCTCTAAATCGGACAACCTGTACATTCCGATGTTAGGCAATGGAGCATCTTGCTGCAAATTAATATCATGTACTATTTCCTTTTTGGGTGGCAGACCTTTAGGTTCTTGAAATAGTATATCATATTCTAAAACAACTTCTAAATCAGCTTGTTGTTTAGCATTACAGCCCTAAAATACATTGGTTTTATCAGGTTTCTTTTCCTTTACAACCATCAGTAAAAATTGTTTGCACGAATTTACAATTCTTTTCATTTGCCCTGAGTTTATGAGAGTATAATTATTCTTGAGTTTGTGAGCTCTTACAATATATTCGATTTCATCTTTAACAAGTTGATACTTGTTTTCAGCTCCATAGAAAATAGCTTTTCTATCATACAAGTAAGGACTTCCTAAAACAATTCCACATATATCCAGGAAACAATATCTAACTCAACCTCATCTACAAATGTTGACCCAAAAGAAAACCTAAGTTTACATTGTCTAGTCACTTGTAAATGTGCTTTATCACATAACCAACCTAATGGATATGGCTTTTTGTGAGGTGTGGTTAGTAATCCCAACTTCTTTATAATTGCTTCAAAAATTAAATTTACTTGTGAGCCATTATCAAACAAAGTATCAATCTTTTGATGCTTGGAAACAACTCTAATATGAAAAATCTCATGTCTTTTCCTCTCATTTTCTTCATTATCAGTAGATTGTGCAGAATTATTAGTAGATGTTTCATAATTTTTACCTTTTATACATGTGGCTACAATTGTTGTTTCATCTCCTGAATCTGACCCCAAATCCTTTTGAATAGTTGCAGCAGTATTCTTCTTCTTGCCCTCGTACTTCTTGGGTTTCAGCTCCAGATGCAGAATCCTGCAATGTTCATCATCATGCCCATCCATTTTACAGTGAGTGAATGAAGATTTGGTCTCTTGTATAGTATTTGTCTTCCTCTCTTTCCATTTCTGTTTTCTTTTCTCCTTATTCTTTCTTGCAGTGGTTTTTGATGATCCCCCAACTTCTAGGTTCACATTCTTGCCTCTAGCCTCTAGATGTGTAGCTTGAACAGATACCTCATCTACGCTAGTGGGATTAAACATGAGAATTGTGTGTCTTAAGTAGTTGTGTAGACCACCTATATACTTCAGCAGAGTTTCAGGTGAGTCTAAAGAAATTCCTAGAATCAAAGCTCTTTTCCTAAATTCTTGAGTGTAACTTTGTAAACTTTGCCCTTTTAATTGTCGTAGAGTTTGCCAACTCATCATGTCTTGCTGCATATAGGCTAGTGGATAGAACTGTTTTTTAATTGCATAAACAAATTCACTCCAGACAAAAAGAATCTTACCATGATTCTTCATGTCATCTTGTGTCCTGCCTTCCCACCATACCAAGGCAGTGCCCCCAAGGCGTAGGCTGGCCAGTTGAATCTTACTATTGTCTGAATCAATGCTTTGCACTCCGTAATAAACATCAATCTATCTATTCCAATTATCCAGCTTCTCTACATTCAACTAATCCAGATTTAAACAGGAACGCAACAAATTACAGAGGTAATCGTAAACAAAGAGATGTAGCGGAAATAATACTTCATTTCATTAATGTAAAATACTGAAATATGCTTACAAAGAGGAATGGAAATAAACCAGCTAGGGTGATGGTAGCTTATTTCTGAGAAGAGATGTGGCAGCTGCATGCCTCTGAACTGTCTTACAATGAGACTCAAGGTCTTTATTATTATTGAACAATAAGAGAAAACCCTAAACAACCAAAACCCTAACCAGAGGAGATGTAACACCAAGAGTTTATGGGCCCCGTTGGGGTGAGTTGGATAGCCAACTTCCCGGGGTCGCGACTTGGTCATATTATCTATGTTTTACGCGCATGATAGCCCATTGGAAATATCTCTCCAAGGACTACGACGGAAAAGATGATTTTAGACAGAAAATCGCTAGCGGTAGATTTCCCAAAAAACGTCGTTTAAGGCCTCAAAATGGCTCCAAAAGTTTAGGGTCAAAAAAAAAACATCGTTTAAGGCCTCAAAATGGCTCCAAAAGTTTAGGACCCAAAAAACTGCTAAAAATAGTAAACTGTGTTATAATTAAGGAAACTGAAAAACTGGAACAAGCAATGGTGGGGGTCCAAGTGGAATTGGTGGGTGGCCACCAATATCCACTTGGATGATTCCTCCCCTCTTAGGAAGCAATGGTCTCCATTGCATTGGGTTCCTCCATGAGATGAGGGAACTTTTGTTGAACTTGGTCCCTGGTGAGCCACTTGCCCTCGTGAAAGAGTTGGCCTGCTTTGACAACTTGATACAATTGGATATTCTGCTGGCGAGTGTGCTTGATCTGTGAGTCCATGATCCGATCAGTTGCAGCTTGTTCCATGCAATCTGGATTTAACTCTGTGGGTGTTCACCAATATCCACCTAGATCACTCCTCCCCTCTCAGGAAGCAATGGTCCCCATTGCATTAAGTTCCTTCGTGAGATGAGGGAACTTCTGATGAACTTGGTCCCTGGTGAGCCACTTGCCCTGGTGAAGGAGTTGGCCTGCTTTGACAACTCGATACAGTTGGATATTCTACTAGCGAGTGTGCTTGATCTGTGAGTCCATGATCCGATCATTTGCAGCTTGTTCCATGCAACCTGGATTTAACTCTGTGGGTGTGAGTTGTTCTGCAATGTCGGATGTGTCTAGTAATGGTGGAAAGTATGGTTGAAGGCAGTCCACATTGAACACTAGGTGCAGGCCAAGGAATGGGGTAATGCTGAGCTCAAATGCATTGTCTCCCACAACCTTGGTAATGGTGTAAGGACCATATTGGAGTGGTCTGAGTTTTCGATAGGCTCCGATAAGGCGTTCCTCTTGCAAATGCAACCAGACTTTGTCGCCCACATGAAACATGTGTGGCACCTGATGTTGATCATGTCGCTACTTGTACTTGGCATTTGATTTCCAGAATGTCATGGACCTGCTGGAGAATATGTTGGATGTGCTCAATGAAGCTATTTGCCTTATTTGTTTCAGACTGGACATGAGCCGAATCTACGTGAGTAGCTGCAAATGGCATGGCCACATCAATGGGACCTAGTGGCTAGAATCCCAAGCCCACCTAAAAAGGGTTGTGGCCAGTCGAGCTGTGGAGAGCACGGTTATAGTTGTGCTAAACATAGGGGAGGCTCTCATCCCATGTGCGTGGATGCTTTGAGTTGTACATGCGCATAATGTGTATGATCATCCTATTGATAACCTCTGTCTGACCATCAGTTTGAGGATGGAAGGCTATGGACTTAGTGAGTTTGGTGTCCAGCATCGACTAGAGACTGTACCAAAATGTACTAAGGAACCGACTGTTCTGATCTGAGATGATAGATTGTGGGATCCCAAAGTGCACCCACACTTGTTCAAAGAAGAGTTTAGCAGTGGCTTCTACTGTGATATTCTTCTTGCAGGCTACCATAATGGCCATCTTCGAGAACCTGTTGACGACCACAAAAACACAGTCATTTCCATGCTTAGTGGAAGGAAGGCCTGACATGTAATCCATGGAGATGGATTCCCAAGGTCGACTGGGGGTATGCAGCGGGGTATAGAGGCCTTGCTTCTTGATGGTCGGTTTGGCAATGGCGCAGGCAGTGCATGATCTGATGTACTTCCTAACATCCTGTCGAAGTTTCGGCCAATAGAAATACTTCTGTAGTACTGCCACCGTTTTTTCAACCCCGAAATGCCTAGCAGCCTGACTATAGTATGCTTCCCAAATCATCTTGGTACGCTCGCTTGAAGGAACACAGAGGTGACCCAAGTGGCATAACAGGGCATCCTGGAGGTGAAAATCTGGAACATGCTAACCATCCAAGAGAGTCTAGTATGTGTGGCCGAATTCTGGGTCGCTCTTGTAGAGAACTGGCCAATCAGAAGTCTCGTGCCCACAAGAGTTGAGCACGATGGTTAACGCCATGATCGGTGGTCAACTGAGGCAATCTACAACATTATTGGTGTTGCCCTTCTTATACTTGATATTCAAATGGAACTATTGCAGGTATGTGGACCACTTCTGATGGCAATCATTCTGCAATTTCCCTTGGGTCAGTATGAACTGTAGGGATCGGTGGTCTGTGTGGATGACCGTTTCCTTCCCCAGAATGTAATGCTTCCATTATCGGCAGGCCTGCGTAATGGAATACATCTCTTTGTCATAAGTGGGATATTTCCAGACTGTTTCTGAAAATGTCTCACTATGATATGCCACTGGATGCCCGTGTTGAGTAAGGACTGCCCCAATAGCATAGTCAGAGGCATCTGTCTTGACCTCAAATGGTTGTTGCAAGTCTGGTAATGCAAGAACTGGTGCTAAGCAGAGGCGATCTTTCAACTTTGTGAATGCCTTATGTTGAGATTCGGACCAAAAGAATTTTTCTTTCGCTCCTCCCTTGGTGACTTGACTCAAGGGCCAAGTAATATGAGAAAATCCCAACACGAACCTGCAATAGAAGTTGGCAAGGCCTAGAAAGCTGCGAAGCTATGTCAGAGTGGTTGGATATGGCCAGTCTCGAATGACTTGGATCTTAGCTGGATCCACATGCACCCCCCTTTCATCAATAATGTTTCCCAGATACTGAACCTTGGCCATGCCAAAAGTGCATTTCTCCAAATTGGCACATAACTTGTGTTGTCGCAGTGTTTGGAGAACCTGACGGATGTGGTGGAGGTGCTCTTCCCAACTCTGGCTAAAGATCAGGATGTCATCCAAGTATACCACTACAAATGTGTTGGTGAATGGCCGTAAGATGTCATCCATTAGCCTCATGAAGGTTGCATGAGCACTCGTCAATCCAAAAGGCATAACAAACCATTCGAAAAGGCCCTCCTTGCCTTTGAAGGCAGTCTTCCACACATTAGAGGGTTCGATTGGTACCTGGTGATATCTTGACTTCAAATCTATCTTGCTGAAATATTTTGCCCCCTTCAGTTGGTCTAGGAGGTCATCAATCTGTGGGATTGGGTACCTATTACGGACAATGATCTTGTTCAGCGCCCGATAGTCAATACAAAGTCTCCAAGTCCCATCCTTCTTCTGTACCAACACGATCGGGCTCCCACAGGGCGATGAACTCGGACGGATGTGACCTTTTGGTAGAAACTCCTGAATCTGCCTCTTGATTTCATCGTTCTCCATAATGGAGCGCCAATAGATTGGTCCATTAGGCAGCGGCGCACCTAGGGTCAGATCAATGGAGTGCTTGACCTGACAGTGCAGAGGAACCCCTGCGGGGGAGGTGAAGATGTCCTCGTACTCCTCCACAACCTTGTCCATGTGTAGTTGTCGTGTAGAGGGGCCCTGTCTCAAGGTCATGGCCACCATCTTCTTCTTTCCTTGAGGGCGTATCATCAGGAAAACAAATTTCACGGTTTTGGAAATGAGCTTACTACATTGTTTTGCAGTAACTAAAGAGATTGCGGTAGGCGGTGCTACCTCTGGTATCCTGTACAACTTAGTTCCCAAAGTAACGATAATAGCACGGGGCCTTGATTCATACACAGCATGTCGCTTCCACAAGTATGGTTTTCCTAATAATACATAACAAACTTCAAGGGGAGCAATGTCACACAATACCTCATCCGTGAAGGGCTTGATGTTGTATGGAAGGCAACACTGTTGGCTCACGCGAAGATCCCGTCCTTGCTGAAGCCACCCGTTGGTGTACGGTTGTGGATGTGTTGTGGTCGTTAAGCCCAGCCGCTTCACGACCTCTACCAAAATGAGGTTCTTTTAGCTCCCGCTATCGACAATGAACTATAGCGGCGAGCCCTTTACCCACATCTGGGAGTGGAAGAGATGCTCCTCCTCCTCTGGATCTTCGGGTTCCTCCATTTGGATCTTCATGGTAGCAACAATGGCGTTGGGCTCCGCATCGATAATCTGTTTCCCTTTGTCATTCCCCTTATCGTGTTCTGACTCAAAGTTGGAACATACATCTGATTCTGAAACCTTTAGCCCGGCCACCAGTGACTGCTTGGACCGACACTCACTTGTGTTGTGAGTGGAGCTCTTATGGAACTCACACCACTTTCCCATGTCCTTTTTTGGCTTCGCGGCGTTGTTCTTTGCTTGCAGCTTTGGCGGGTTGTCTTGGGCCGCCCCGCCTTGGCTTTGTCCTTTATTCTGCGGTTTGGGGGCACCTTTCCCTTGTTTCGGATTCGCAGATCAAAAGTCTCGCTTCTTCTATTTAAACTTTTGCTCAACCTTGACGGCATACCGTTATGCCGTGTCGAGGGAGGAGATGTTTAGGAATTCTATTTCTTCGTGGATGTACTTGTGCAGGCAGCCACGGTATTTGAGTACCAAACGCTGCTCTGTATCCTTGATACCCAACTTTGTGCAAAGGGTATGGAAGACATTGGTAAACTCTAGCACGTCTTGGTCCCTTCCTTGCCACGGCGTGGTCCACTTTATGTATTGCTCCTCATAGCTTCCGACAGGGTAGTATTGCTCCTTGATGGCATCCCAGAATGAATTTCAAGTGGGTGCAACTGAAAATAGTGAGCCTGTACTTTCATCCTTCTACTCGCAGTAGGTTTCCTACCAATCCTTGACATGAAGGGCTGCTTTGAGAAGAGCGAAAATAATCTTTTCCCAACTGGAAAAATCATGAACAGAAAAATAACCCTCTAGAACATTTAACCATTTATCGACGGCATCTGTGTCGATTTGACCCTCGAATATGGGGATTTTAAGATTAACTTGTACCTTAAACAGTGTGGCATTTCTAGAGTTGCTGTCAGAAGCTAATGTGTCACCCCTGGGTAGTCGCTAAAGGATCTGGGCAAAGTTGTCCATCATCGCGTTCCTTTGTCGCTCGAGGGATTCTTTGAGCAAGATTTTGATAGGATCTCCTACCCCCTTGTCTTTCCTTTCATCTGCCATGGAAGGCCGTCAGGATTTGCGAGATTGGTCTTGCAAAGGTTCGACCAGTTCAAGCCCTAACTCCTTATATCCCAACCTCGTTGGGGACATGCAAAGAAAAACAGAGAAGAAAAGCAAACCACTCTGATACCACTAATCTGAATTTAAATAGGAACACAACAAATTACAGAGGTAACCGTAAACAAATAGATGCAATGGAAATAATACTTCATTTCATTAATGTAAAATACTAAAATATGCTTACAAACAGGAATGGAAATAAACTAGCTAGGGCGATGGTAGCTTATCTCTGAGAAGAGATGTGGCGGCTACATGCCTCTGAACTATCTTACAATGAGGCTCAAGGGAATTTTTATTATTGAACAATAAGAGCAAACCCTAAACAACCAAAATCCTAACCTGAGGAGATGTAACACCAAGAGTTTATGGCCCCGTTGGGGTGAGTTGGGCAGCCAACTTCCCGGGGTCGCGACTTGGTCATATTATCTCCGTTTGATGTGCATGATAGCCCGTTGGAAAGATCTCTCTGAGGACTATGAAAAAAAATGAGATTTTAAATACAAAATTGTTGGCAGTAAATTTCCCAAAAAACATCACTTAGGGCCTCAAAACGGCTCCGGAAGTTTAGGACCCGAAAAAACTACTAAAAATAGTAAATTGTGCTATAATTAAGGAAACTGAAAAATTGGAAGAAGCAATGGTGGGGGTCCAAGTGGAATTGGTGGGTGGCCACCAATATCCACCTGGATCATCAACTCTCCATCATATATTGGTAAATCAAATCTAACATCTAATTTAGTCAAAGATG
This sequence comes from Pinus taeda, assembly GCA_000404065.3. NCBI lineage: Eukaryota > Viridiplantae > Streptophyta > Pinopsida > Pinales > Pinaceae > Pinus > Pinus taeda. The sequence continues at coordinate 140,003 of APFE031644950.1, forward strand.
TCTTCTTTTTGTTTTCAGGGCTACTAAGAGGTGTGGGAAGTTTTTCTTCTTTCCCCCTGCCTTTAGAGTGGTCATAGAGGAGAGATTCTTCTGCTCCTTTATCTCGTTTGGAGTTTGATGCATCTTCCTCTCTACCTTTCTTAAATTTTCTATACATTTCCTCTACCATGGCTCTCATGGTCATGAAACTATCCATGAACTGAGAGTCTGATTCCAAGTGTCTTTCTTCTGACATTATCCTCTTAGGATAGACTCTTCCAATTTCAAGGTTAGTTTCAACCAACTCTCCTTCTCCTAATTTAAGCTTTGATTTAGTTAGCGTTCAATAATAATATCTAGCACAAGCTTGTCTAACCTTAGTAACCTAGAGCTCTGATACCACTTGATCTGGAATTTATCCAGGACAAAGAATAAAAGGTATTACAGACTCATGTGCATGGATGTGCCTATGTTACTTTATGCAACGGATCGATAAAATTGCAAAATACACAGACACCAAAGCAGTTAGAGAAAACACAACAGTAAAACATGTAAACACAAAAAGTTTAATAAGGAGTTCACCCAATGCTCCTGGGCTATGTCTCCTAGTCCAGCCTTCAGTGGTGGCCTCTCTATTATGTTTTCAAAGCAGAGCTTTTACAATAGTGAGCTCAATTTGAGTCTTACTCAACAGATATAAATTAGTAGGACTGGACTTGGATCCCCCAAGTCTCTGGAGTACACAGACTCTCCTTACTGAAACTCGAACTCTATTGGTCACAGTGGTATGAGCCCAATCTGATACTCATACATGACAGGTAAGTACAGAGGAGTTTGCTTGAACCTCTCAAGCCCTCTCTGGAGTACACAGACTCTCTCTGACTCTCTTTGGCTCTGTCTGGCTCGATGTTGCCTTTAGGTCAGCTCGGCTTCTTCTCTCTGTTCTCTACTCTTGGCTTTCTGCCTTGACTAACTCACTTCCTGCCTTGTTTTTGTCATTTCGTGGCTTTAAATTCAATCTGCTTTCTGACTATTCATTTCCGCTTCCCGACACTCTAGTTCGCCTACCTCTCTGTCTGTTTGAATTCCTCTGTTTTGCGTCATCATCACTGTGTAACACTTCACAGGGAGGTGGCCATGTTTCATAATGAACTGAGTGTCAGTTCTCTTGGAAATGTTTGAACGGTCGTTATTGCGTTTGCTCCAAGATTGCCCGCGAAATACGAATCTCTGCCAACGAATCATCCATACCAGACTTCAATTCCCATATAATCTTGCTTTATCATTTGTCAAATCCTATCATTCATCGGGACGCGCCTCTGTCGTTGATCTGGACCCCTCAGATCCTACGGTCATCGTGCATATCGGGCAGATAATTAGCTCGACGATTACCCGTCCGATGTGTGCGATTTTCTCTCTCCTCTGCTGGACGCGTGTCACTCGCTGTGCGTAATCGGGCGGGACTCAGTCTAAACCACTTACCGCCTCGAGGCCCTTCCATTATCCTGCTTAGTTTTTGTGGAATCATACTCCGCCAAAACCAAAACCAGTACTTTTCCGTGTTTTATAACCTTTTCGGGTATGGGTGCTTTGGGGCTTTCCTTCACTAAGGGGGACACCCTCTTAGTGCTAATCGCGTATCAGAATCTGCTCCTGTTCTCTGATCCGGCTCCCAGTTTTTCCAGTTTTCCCCCAGCATGCGTCACCATGGGCCCTCGGTCTGCGTGCTTGACCGAGGGTCCTCGTTGCTCCGTGCTGGTCACAATCTGCAACTATCACAAGGATTCCTTCTCATAGCTCGACCCTTTTTAAGACTTGAATCTTTTTGGCATAATTAAAAGAGTTCATGAAAACTTAGAGAGTGTTCTAGGATCCAATTCAGATCATTCGATCTACGCTAGAAATATTTTCAGTGCCCAGACGATGGTCAATATTTGTAAGGAATCCATGGTTAAGAAAGAGGCACAAAGTCTACATGCCTTTTTCCAAAAGCACTCTAGATTGGACAAAGTGGAACTTGATGATGAGGCAACTAGGTGAGAAGCTGTTGGTGACATTAACGAGTCAGAATTCAAGAAAGGTCCAGTTCCTAGAAGTATGGATCCACGACGGCGATGATATTTGTCTACGGTGTTCTCGTGGTTGCTCTGTCATTCAAATCAAAATGGTGTCTTCCAATTTCTCCTCATATGGTATATTCCTTATCGACGTTAATGCTTCATGGCTTGCATCATAAATTGAAGGAAGAGATCGAGAGGAAAATAAAAGGCACACGAGCTCCATTAGACCTTCACAAGAGCTTGACAGACTGGGTCCACCACTCTCTCGGACTGAAAAACTGAAGGTTGTGAGTTTGAAGGAGAATTCCACATGGTAAATATGATTTGCTAGAAGAGGACGGAAATAATGCTTCGTGATTGGCTAGGATGAACAATGTTTGCCCGATCAACTCCATAAAGGGAACACCTTCGGTGTAATTATATAATTATATATATGTCACTATTATAAAATCTATAACATCACAAATTATATATTATAAGTTTATATATATAGCATAACAAGTAGTAACTATTTTAACATAACATAAAATTATTTGACTGTAATATATATTATAAATATAATATATATTATATATATATATATATTATATATAGATATTATATATATATATATATATATAATGAAATTATTTAACATTATATATATTATTATATATATATATATGTATTAGATAATGAAAATTATTTAACATTATAGATATTATATATATATATATTAGTATATATATATTAAGTTAAATATTCATTATCACATTACATATTATATATATATATAGTAATGAAAAATTATTTAACATTATATATATATATATATATATATATATATAATGTTAATTAATTTCATTTATCTTATATACAACATATATTATATAATATAATATACTATATATATATATATATATTATATAATATATATATAATGTTAAATAATTTCAATATATATATATATATATATATATATAACATAGTATGTAATATAACTACAACTATAATTAAGCCCCAAGGGTTTAGCTCAAAAACCAATCCCAAATCAGTGCACTCGCCGATCGGGAGGTCACAGGGTCAATTCTCCCCGAGCCCTTGGGTTAGGGCCTAGTATTGGCCGCGGGGCTCGATTCCCTTTCGGGGGTTGATCAGCTCAAAATATTTCCGTGGACGTAGAGGAGCCCAATGACAGGTGTCCATGAACCACAACAAAAAAAAAACTAAAACTATAATTCCTAATATAAAATATATATATAGATATTGTAAGTTAAAGTTTTATTCATTCAGCAAAAAAGGACTATATCAGTTTCAAAATGTAGGTAGTCTCACCCCGACTAGGTTTGTTGATTACTGTGATCAACATATAGTAAAGAAACAAAAGAACATCTAGCGACACACTCCACAATTTAGGAGTCCAAAAGCACTAGAAAACATGTAAAACAAGTAAAGAACTTGTAACCATGTTCAGTCATCTGAAGTAATTGAGGCAAGATTGTCTGAAGCAGTCCCTAGAGGAGGAGGAGAGCGAAAGGAACATTGGAGATGCTCCTCAAAGTGCACCATCCATTACTCTAGCTTCTCCACCTTCTCTAATATCAAATTATGGCCACGCCGGACCGCCACGATCCATTCCCAAACATGATACTGGAAGTATTGCATCTTGTTTATAGTGGAAATGAGTGCGACATGTTCTTCCTGCCACACCCTCCCCAAAGTTTCCAAACGTTACAGCAGATATTGAATCAAATCTTGACAAGTATCCAAACAACAATGTTGCTCTGCCATGCCTCCATGCCCAGGTCGTCACATTGTCCCTCGACTACCAATTCCCCTTCATCGCAACCCCCCACCCCGCTTCAGAGTCTGTCGATTTCTCCCTCCATGACCAACCAAAGAACCACCACGACCATCGCAACCAGCGATCAAACCACCACATCCCCCATGACCCCCAGAAGCTACCTGGCTCACTCTACTAGTTGTGCGACCACCCTAACCAGAAGATGGAGATGCGTCCACTTCCATTGCAACCTGCAAATAAGAGTCTTGCCCTCCCGGCCCGACAGAAATTCGTTTGGTAGGAGGGAGGGAGGGAGTGTTGTGTGGCTCTGAATGCATTGCAGTAGTACTACCTTCTCTAGAAAAAGACGAAACAAGCACACAAATATTATCCCACACATGAATTATGACTCTAGGACAACCTCCCAATCCCACAGTAAGAGAAATACCCAGTCCAATAATGATAACTACTAGATGGCAAGGCCCCAAACCGACAAGGAGACTATTAGCTATGACTATGGTAACTATCCGCCACAAAGTACCCATATCGGCAAGGATATTATTAGTCGGTGAATTGCAGACACCAACACCTCGCAAACGGAAATATAACTAGACACGTTGTGAGTTTCCCCCTCCCCACCACAAGAGACCTATATGGATACTCAAGGGATAAAACCAATAACCTTGAAGAGCCAAAAGAGAGCCAAAAGATTGAATTCCCAACCACCCACTGTTAAGCTCACCAGTCACCTCAATTCCAGTGAACCAAACCCTTAGCCTTCTCCTAGAAGCCAACAACCACCCATAAGGAAGGAAAGCAGTGAATTCAATATCCCCAATGCTAAGGAAAAGGCATCGATGGTGGAATCGCCACCAGTCCCATTCAAGATGCAAAACATAGGAGTGCTCTCTGCAACCTGAGCTCTAGTTTTGACCATCAACCCGCCACAATAGCCACAACATTTCCAAAGCATATGTTCGCCACCTTCCAAATACCCATGCCACTCATCTACTTCCTCTCCCATCAAGGTTGATGGATGGTTCGCTTGCCCAGCATTAACATCCCCTGTAAAAAGATCATTGTGAGAAGTCAGGTTTGTCGCCCCTCACATCATCAACCAAGTGTTTGGAATCATCCTCCACACCTTCGGTTTATTACTATGTTTCTCAACCCCATCGAGGAATATATATATATATAATATATATATATATATATATATATAATATAGATACGGTTACTTCTAAATCTTTATCTTTAGATTTATATCTAGGTTATTCTCACTGAGTGTCTATCTAGTAGAATAGAACCTTTCCATACATTGGTAAAATATAATGTTTTCAGTCTAAGCACTATTTATATATAATATAGACACCAATTCTGAATTCAAATGTCTTGTTTGTCTTATGTGTTAACCACTAAATCTTAAATAACAACATCCCAACTGTGCCTTGAGTAAAGATGAAGGACACAATTGTATCCATAAATTAATGTTACATCTATACTAGCATGAGTTAGTGTTGTAATAATAACAATTACATTGGAGTGCACTAGCTACTTATCAAATATTTCTCTCTTAGAAAAATACTCTAATTGATGAGACTTTTATCAATTTTCTATTGTTGTGAATAAACATTATATCATAGAGAAGCCACCTCAACATTATAAAATGAACCAATATACAGGGAACATATGAATTAAAATTCGTTGGACACTTTTAGTGCAAATGATATTTTGTTTTTTAAGACTTCTCATTTTCATGATTTAGTAACTAGTTGAGATGCTCTTTAATGATGGTACCGAATATCTATATGCTTGGATCAATGGTAAAATATAGGATTTTAAGAGAACTTAATGCAACAGTAATTATCACAAATTAAATCTAAATCTATATATAAATCTATTTTTATATAAAGATAGATTTACATATAGGTTCATGTATTTATAAAGATAGATTTATATATAACAAATTAAATCTAAATTAATTTGTGGAGCACGTGGATGGTGATGTCACCCAGCAAAAAGGGTCATTGTTGTTACCTTTGGCGCTTTGTCCCCAACAATTTCAATGTGTATTATTAACAGCATATTTCGGAAAAAAAATGAAATTGGATGAGATATATATATCTATCTTTATATATATATATATATTATATATATATATTATATAATATAATATATATATATATATATAATATATATTATATATATATATAATATATATATTATTTTTAACATAATTGGTTGTTGTTTGTATTTCAAAAAAAGATTGAGGAGACTAAGCTTTTGAGTTACAAGGCATTATGCCCCGGAAGCAAAGTAGGAGAACACTACAAGGAAGACAAAATTCCTCTTTGCTCCTGTGATTTCTGACTTTTGGAAAACCTGAACAAGTATAGATTCTAATGAACTTGAATAATAAGAAGCAGAATTTGCAGTGCATGCTTAATCTATATTTATATGGCTGATCTGGTGCGCTGTAGATTCTTTTGGCTTGTTGTCGATTTCAATGTTTCTTAGGCTTGAAGAGCTGGTGTTGGGAACGTTTCTTTTCTCCAACATAAATTTCAGAATTTCAATGGATTCCTGAGCATGGTTGCATCTGTTGGAGATAGCGTTAAACTGTTCCTGAAGTGAAATAACTCGGTGGAGAAAAAGGTTGATGTTAGCCTCATGCTTCTCGCTAGTGATCTTGGCATGAATGTCAATTTTAGCATCCAAAATCTTTTGGTGAGCACGGATTTGCTCCAGCTCTGCTTGCAAATTAGCGCAATGAATACAGTCTTCATTTCTAGCCATTGAGGGAACCCGAACTATGATTTTGATGCTCTGTGGGAGGAGGGCTCTGTGTTGCTACAAATCTGGCGAGTCTGAGCGAAAGGAGCTTGAAGGATGAGTGAGGGACAGCAAGGAGGGGGATCGAAGGCTCAACACAGAAGAAGAGCAGGTAGCTAATGAATGGGGAAGCAAAAGCTGTCAGAGAAAATGGGAGATGCGGAAGTGAGGGGAGAGAGCATTTAAGAATGCAAGGGCGGGCGAGAGGCTAAGGATGAAGGGTGAAGTGAACACGAGAAAAGTGTGGGGAAGGTCACGGGGAAGGTCACGGGGAAGATCACTGGGAGGATCACAGGGAAGATCACAGGGGACGATAGGACTAAAAGGATGACAGCGGATTGGATTCAGAGATTTTACTGCGAGATCAAGTTTCTGAACACTGACAAAAAGGATTTGAGTAGCGTTCAGATCCTGATAGTTCTTGAGGATGTTGCAGGAGTCGGGGTCAATTGTTTGGCCACAATCCATTCTGAGCATTGAAAGGATTTTGGTCAAGGAAGATAATGATGGGATTCAACAGAGTTGCAAAGAAGATTTCCTATGGGTCTGTTGCAAGCACTATTGGCACAAGTGTTAGATTCCTTATTGAAAGTTCGAAGAACATGAAAGAATCGAAGGTTAGCCATTTGTTGAATGAGAGCTTGACAGCGATTGATATTTTGTTGGAGAATCACATTGGAGGCACTTCGGTTGTATACCATTAGACTGATAATGGTAGCTGAGTCACCAAAGATCATTGCTGAGTTGATTCCTAGCTTTTGAAGTTACACGAGTCCTTGGTAAAGAGCTAGAGCTTCAGCCCTATTGCTGGAGAGGGGACCGAGCCCCCATTCATAAGTGGCTCTGATATCTCCGTTGGTATTATAGATGACTCCACCTACCCTTGCTATTCCAGGGTTGGATTTGGAGGCTCCATCGAAGAAGAGATAGTTCGAGTTGTTGTTTTTGAGCCAAGCTGAGAACTCCTCTTCCTTCAATCTTACTTTCCAGCTATGAATAGAGGTGTTAAGCTAGCTGATGATGTTGCTCCCACTCTGGTGCTTTTGTCCAATATATAACCTATGAAGTTCCTTTCTTCAACACAAAGGCCAGTGATGTCAATTTGCTTTTGATTTTTAGCTGAGATAGTTTCTAAAGTAAGACTTTTTGCCTTGTTACAAAGTTTCCTTGTGATGGTTTCTTTATCTTTGAAAACCATTCGGTTTCTTTCCAACCAAATGTTCCACAGAAGAGAGTAGGGAAGAGTATCCCAAACCCTTTTGACTATGTGGTTCTTCTTTTTTTTCCATGGGTAACTCTTCTTCCAAAGGTGCAGGACTTCTCCAATGGAGTTATGGGGGTTCCATGGGAGATGGTCGTTGAAGGATATTTCTTTCCAACAGGAAGTGGCAAAGGGGCGGGCGATAAAGAGATGTTGAATAGTTTCTTCAGCGGTTTGGCAGTTTGGGCAATGGGAAGGTCCAATTATGCCTCTCTTTTGCCAGTTGTCAGAAGTGAGGATTTTCCCTTTTAGAAGTGCCCAAATGAAGAATTTAATTTTTGGGATGGCCTCAGACTTCCAGACAATGTTCCAATGAATCCAAATAGGCATTGGATGATCGCCGCTGCAGATATACTAGTGGGCATCTTGAATTGTGTATTGGGCACCTGAGGGATCCCAACGAAAACTGTCAATATCATTTTTTTTAATAGGAGCAATGTTGTGGAGGTGAGATTGGAGAATGGTGAAACTCACCTTGAGGTCCATGGGTATGACTAGGAAGGTCTATCCTGTCCAACTTTGAGAATGGGTATCCCATTGGGAAATCTGATCCAAGTAATGAAGCCCTATGTTGTCAAAAAAAGAGAGAATTTGATCAGTTCCAGGTTAGCTGTTGATAGGCTGCTGTCCCATAATTTTGTCTACTCCAATTTTGATATTGGTGCCACCCTTGGGTACTTTGGAAATGTTTTGGGTCATTAAAGGGATTGCTTTCTTGCATAATCTCCAGATTTTGGAGCAAACTCTGTTGGGGATATCGTTGTCCAAGAGGTGTTGCCTTGGAAAGTTTATAAATTTGGCTTCCAACACTCTTTTCCACCAGGCGGAGTGGTCGCTGATGAATCTCCAAACGATCTTGCCACCAAAGGCCATGTTTAGGTACTTGGAAGATCTGATTCCTAGCCCTCCATGATCGTGGGTTTGAATGACCTGCTTCCAGCTAACAAGATTGAACTTATTTTTTTCGTTTTTCCCCCCTTGCCAAAGGAAGTGGTGGAGAATAATTTCCATTTTATGATGGAAAATGGCAAGAGTTTGCATAAGTGTAAATTGGTATAAGGGAAGAGAATAAATACCTGATTTCAGTAGAACAAGGCGGCATGTTGGATTGAGCCAAGTGGAGCCCCATTGCTACATTTTCCTTTTCATCTTGTCTATTATGGTATCCCAAAATTCAGCTTTCAAAGGACCAACACTCACTGGCATGTCCAGATAAGTAAAGTGTTCCCAATCTAATTTTCAAGGGACCCCAAAGGTGTTGGCGATGCTATGAAGGACATGAGCTATAGTGTTCCAACCATAAATGCAGCTTTTTTGTTGATTGACGATACCTCCTAAGTAGCTCATATACTTGTCCAAGAGGGCTTTGAAACGGCAAGCTATTATATTGGAGGCTCCTCATATCAATAGAGTATCATCAGCGAATTGAGAGTGATTGATTTTTTTGACCCCGTTCTCAAATTTAATGCCAGTAATGAGTCTGACCCGCTGCTTGTAGTCCAAAGCTCTACTAAAGGATTCAGCCATCAGGATAAACAGATAGGGGAGAGGGGGTAGCCTTGTCTTAGCCCTCGAGAATATTGGAAAGAAGGTCCAGGTCTGCAGTTAACAAGAGGAGAGATCCATGGGCTTGAAATGCAAGCTTTAATGAGATTGAGGAAGGGGGCAGCGAATCCCATTTTCTTTAGAACAGCAATGAGGAAAGAGTGCCTGACTCTCCCAAAGGCATTGGCCAGGTCCAATTTTAAAATAAAACCTTTTTCATTCCTAGATTGGTTGGAGTGAATAGCTTCTTGGACGAGGAAGATTGAGTCGGAAATTTGCTTGTTGGCTAGGAATCCTCCTTGATTTTCAAACATGAACGAGGGAAGTAGAGGTTTGAGACGAGTAGCAAGGATTTTGGTCAGGATTTTGTAAGAAGAATTGCAAAGAGAGATGGGTCAAAATCGGGAGAAAGATGAGGGCCGATTCTCTTTGGGAAGGAGGGTGAGATGGGTAGCATTGGTGGACCCTCCAATTTTGCCTTTTCGCCGAGTCCATTTCATCATCTTGACTAGATATCTTTTTATTGTTCCCTAGTAAGCTCTGTAGCAGCAGATTGGGAAACCATCTGGCCCAGGAGCTTTATCTGGTTGAAGAGTCCAAATAGCTCCTCTTATTTCTTATTCTTCAATCTCTGTGACCAAGCTATCATTTATTTCCTTGCTGATCTAAGTGGGAAGATATTGCAGCAAATCTGAATAGTCTTCCTCCTCTTTCGATTCTGTTAGGAGAGCGCTATAATGATCTAAGGTTGCCTATCTAATAGCTCCTTGAGTGACTTGAAGATTTCCTTCTCTATCTATGATAGATGTGACATTATTCCTAATTTTTTGAACAACAGCCTGCTTATGGAAGAATGTTGAGTTTTTGTCTCCTTCTTGTAGCCATAGCTACCGAGATTTTAATCTCCATTTCTGCTCCTCCTCTCTGTTGGCGCGG
>APFE031644959.1:0-22460 GCA_000404065.3 Pinus taeda
AAAAATCCAAAGTGTTGTTGCACTTTCAACAATAGAAGCAAAGTATGTTGCTGCTACATAGGCTAGTAAAGGAATGATCTGGTTACAAAGGTTTATGGGTGAATTGGATAAGGAGCATGATAAGGGCACGTTATACAGTGATAGCCAAAGTACCATTCATCTTGCAAAGAAATCGGCATTTCATTCCAGGACTAAACACATACAGCTCAAGTACCAATTCATACGATCAGTGTTGGAAGATGGACAGTTGAAGCTAGAAAAGATACACACTAGCCAGAATCCTGGAGATATGTTAACAAAAGTTGTAACCAGGGAGAAACTGAGAACATGCTCAGTTTCAATTGGTCTTCAAGGATAACGATGAAGATGAGAAACAGCCAGGTCCAAGAGAGGAGTCATTGTCCAGCAAAAGAAGTAGAGATGGAGTTGCTACAATCATTCTCCAAGTGGGAGATTGTTGTGTGTGGATCATGATTGTTCAGAGGTCTTTGTTTCAGCTGGATGTATACCCCAGGAAGTTTTGTACTCCCCTCCACGCGGAGGGGTGCGGGGGGGACTTGTCCCCCCCACAAGGGTCCGGGCGGGGCCGATCCCCCCCGGCAGGGGTGTCCGGGGGCCAACGGTTCCCCGGCGGGGGCTTGAGGGCAGCGCCCCTGAAGCTAAAAACAGATGTAAATTTTCCTTGTAAAAGTATAGTAATTTCTAGTCAATATGGGCCGTTCATTAGGCAGATGATCTGACGGTAGAACTTATGTTTAGTTTAGGGTATTTTGCCCTAGAAGGCAACCCCTCTCTTTGTATGAGGGCATTGTATTTGAGGTTGTGAGATAGATGTGTATTCGATGTGAGCGAGAAACATAGAGGTGAGACTGTGAGAGAAAACATAGCATATTACAGCGGATTTGTTGTAGGTTGTGTCTCTTCATTTTGCTGGATAATAGAAAGGAAGGACTGGTTGTTCGAGGTGGACATAGCCCAAACTGGGTGAACCACGTATATCTGTGTCTCTCTTGTTTTGTGCGTTTTCTGTGTTTACATTTCTGCAATATTTTATGTGTTCCATTGCTCCGTAATATTTAAATTTTCTAACACATTTGACATGTAATTAAAAATAAAGCAAAGAACAAAAGTAGTGTAAGTTTCAAATCATCAATTCTGAGAAGTTTTCTTTTTCCTTCGAGTTACGCCATATGCTATTTCACATTTACTTGGCTAAGGCTAACTTTCTTGGAATTTCATCCTAGGCTTGAAGATGTAGGAAATTTAAATACACTTTATTCATCATCATCCTCGCAAAACATCAATGAAATGCAGAATACAACGAGAGTGCATTCTAGTAAGCCTCACAATTTTTTCATCATCACAATGTAGACATTAGGATTTAGTTCTGTACCCGCCTCACAATTTTTTTTATCATCATAATGTAGCCATTAGGATTTTGTTTATGATTGAGCATGCTTTAGACCTATATTGTGCCTCATGAAAAAATTTCAGAACAGGAAAAGAGAATTGGGTTCTTGAACTAAGAGAAGTAAGGTTCTCTACAACCTTGGAGGGGGTAGAGCTTCATTACTTCATATGTGTGTAATTCCTAAACAAATGCAAATGTGAAATACAATTGACTTTCTGAGTGTTGTATTTCCTATAACTGGTATAATTTTGTCACGATTGGACGTCTAAATGAATTCTTTCTCTTGTTGAGAAGGCAATTAGTAGGAAAGGTTGACTTATTCAAAATAGTCGAGTAGGGGATGGATCACTAAGACACTTTATTTATATAGATTTGAGAATGGATATTTTTCTAGAAAAAGGTTGTGAAAATGTTGATGGCAGCATCAACTCGAGAACAAAAAAATGTTTTGCAGCACAAGATATTGGCATCTTTTTTAGAAAAGTTGGGTTCCAAACATAAACTCCTCTCTATTTGACACGACCCACATGGCATGAAAACATCAATTCTCTCAAATATATGTGCACAGTTCATCAAAACATGAAGGCCAAGTGTATATTCTATAAATCAACCACATTCTCATGTTGGCATGTGTATTTGTCACCATGTATTTCCAATATACTACCAAGATCGGTAATTCCTATTGTACAAAACTTGGGAGGAAGCCCAATAGCCCTTGAAAATTGGAAGAAGAAAATTCAGGATGCCTAACAAATTCTAAAAAACCAAAAAAAATTTGGAAAAAACTAAGGAAGCCCAATAGCATTTGAAACTTGGAGGGAATTAGTAAGTTTAGGAAGACCAATCATCCAATATCCCTTGGAAAGGAATTAGCAATAGTATCCCTTGGAAATCATTTGTTTTTGTTTTGTTTATTTACTAACGACCACAATTTATTTGACAATATTCACATGCTAAACATAGATACGGGAATGCCGACCAAGGTAGCAACCATAGGTCAAGGACCATTTGCTATATTCTCTATTGTTGGAGAATTCCCAAGTTTAGGAAGCCCAATCATCGATATCCCTTGGAAATGAATTAGAAACAATATCCCTTCGAAAGAATTTGTTTTTGTTGGGTGGATTTACTGACGATCATAGTTTATTTGACAATATTCACATGGTAAACATAGATATGGGAGTGTGGACCTAGATAGCAACCACGAGTCAAGGACTATCTACTAGATTCTATATTGCTGGAGATCATTTGGATTTCAAGAGAGGCATTCCCATATTCGTAGGAGGGTGCGATGAAAACTTGGGAGGCCTTATATGACATGGAAAATGGACAAGATGAGAAAAATCCAGAGAGATTTTACTTGAGGAAGGAGTTTAAAAGAAAGCATTAAGAGTACCATGTCTCTTCAAATGATCCTCAGAAGGAAAGAGATACTCCTAAGCTTGATGTGTGCACTTTCAAGCCTATTGAAAAGAAGATATTACATTATCCTCTAAAAAATTCAGAAATAAAATGTGAAATAAAAGTAATTTGCATCAATCACTCTGCAACTTTGATTACAATCTCAAACAAGATTTTAATAGCTTGATACTCTTTGAAGAAAATTCTGCAAAGTAAAACATGACTTTAACAACCAGACACCCTTTAAGTAAACTCAGGAAGAACAACAAATTATCAAAAGTCAAACACCATTTTAATAGTCAGACACCCTTTAAAACAAGCCCAATTTTGCAATGTCAAACCCATTTTTATTCACTAAGCGCCATTTGAAAGAAGCCTAATAGCCTTTGAACATAGAAGGGAAGCAAATTTAGGATGGTTAACAGATTTTGAAAAGCCAAACATCATTTGCAACAAGCTAAGGCATACTAGTAGCTTTTGAAACTTGGAATGTTAGAGTAGCAATGGGCAAATTAACTAACCTGATAACCTGAGAGGCATAACATTGTGAATCTGTCGAAGGTTTCAAATTTGGCGAATTCCATATATTAAGGTTGTGAATCTCAGATGTTGATATGAGATGAGAGATGAGAACTACATGCAAAGAGTGATAAGATATAACCCAGAATGTAGAATGTAAAACTTTTACCTAATAACTCATAACTACCAGACCAGAGTTGGTCCATAACTGTTTGTAATGCTAAGGTCACCAGATTCGGATGCAGGGCAAAGCTGTCAACCAAGTAATCCTCCTCCTAGCCCTCCCCATCCTCTTGGCCCTCCTTTTTCCATAGGAAATGCATCCCTCCTCCTACAGCAGTAGCAAAGGAGGTAACCAAAGTTAAATAAATTATGAATTAACTAATGTTACATTAAAGGTTTTTTAATTCTTTTTAATTTTTTTTTATTTAAAATGGACAAAAGACCATTGTTTAACCATCTAGAAATGGGTCTAACTATCAAGATTAGGACAGAAAGGCAGTGGGGAGTTGAATTTTTAGAGCAGAATGCCTTATGTTTATCGATTATATATATATATATTATATATATTCTAGTTATTACATTTTTGGTCTAAGAGACTCTCTCCATCTTATTGTGGAAGAGATGTAATGTTTGTCATATTATGTTATCTAAACATTTTCATCCATTCAGGCTAGATAAAAATCAAATTATTGGTTAAAACATTTTGACTTAGTGAAACTACATAAAAATAAAAATTAAATGAAAAAAATAAAATTGGTAATTAAACAAACCTATGACCATCTTAATTTTGGATCAATCAATCTTGAAGAGGAATCAAATATCCCAAGGTGAAAACCTTTCTTCAATTTTTCACTGAGAAAAGAGGTTTGCACCTCAAGAGATGTCTCTTGCCACTTAATATATCTAAATTTAAGATGTATCTTGGTTGGTCTACAGTTGTCATGTTAGTATAAGGGGCATAGTTCTATCTAGAGTTTTTAGTATTTAATATTCTACTAGCAATATTTTGTCTTTGAACTATCCTTCCCATGCGAAAACATGCACTAGGGATATAGGTTCGAATAGATACACCTCTTGTTGTATGCTTTTCTTGAATGTCTCAATAAAGGGGTCTATAAAATTACCCTTTGAGATTATATTTACCCTAACACTTAAAATTTAAAATCATTGAATGTGCTCTATAACTTGACCTAATTGATAAAATTTTACGTATTGATAGAGAAATATAGTTCTCTTACTATGCACATAAATTGTTATTACTTCTGCCATATGAATGGAGCAAGATACAATTGAATCTTTATTCCTTTCACAAATCCAATGATACCATATAAATTGAGCTTGTTCTAAAGATATTGATGCAATATTTAATTTTTTCAAGGCTATTACTTGGTATATATCAAAGTATTCCTCCATCTAGAGGTTTTCTTATAGGATTATTACCATATAAATTCGTCATATTGATCTTTAGAATGAAGTACTTCCTTGGTGCTAACCTCAAGCCCTGATAATTTAGATCTTGTATTGAGAATCAATGTTTATGTTTCGTGATCTCCAATTAATATAAAGTATGCCCAAGATGTGATTTAGTTTCAACACAATGATTCTCTTTATTTTCATGATTTCTTAGATATCCATGACTCTTTATCCACCCTCCTTGAAAGAACATTTACCATGGAATTCATGGTTTATTGTACTTTTTGTCATACAACCAGCTCACAAAACAAAAGAAAAGATAGATCAACTACTTGAAAATTATACATTTCAACGGAGAAACCTTCATTACATTACGTAAATGAATAATTCTTGGTTGATACAAATGATAACACCTCGGTATATATAGGAGTCTAAGGGGTCACAATATAACTTGAACCTACATAACAATAATGATGTAAGGACACACCAATAACAATAGTGGGCTTCTATGGGGCACATAAATAACAATATGGGGGCTACATGGGCAGAATGATAACAATATGGTAATAAACTAACAATAACAATATAGGGGCTACACTAGTATTATAGGGACCTAATGATGAGCCCTGGTATTGTACCACAGATGTTGCTACTCCCAAGGCTTCTCAACTTAAATTATCACGTTTGGGTTGGTACAAAGTTAGAGGTGGAAATGCTATATGCACAACACGTTAGGTTCTATTCATGTCACCCTTACTCATTAGATAAGATCAAGGTATTTAGAGGCCACTCTTTCAACTAACAACAAATAAAATTTCTTATGAAAGCATATCATGATTTCAAGGAGATGAACATGATCCTAACTACAGAAATAATAATTCCATTCTTTAAATGTAAAGGATAATTTAAATTGCATGAAAGGAAGAGGCTAGTCTAGTTTCAGATGTAAACCATTCTACTCTAGTTGTACACATAATGAAATCAATATCATACTTTCATAAATCATTTATCGATATGGAACTTGCTAGAAATTGAGGAATTCAATTTTCAACAAAACTATGGAAAAAATGCTAAGTCTAATTCTACTTCTTGTATTATGTTTGTAGTGAGGAATGGATGGGATTAGAGTGTTGTTAGAGTCTTACCTACTCATGAAACAAAATATTAAGAGCCATTATTCAAATTCAAAGTGTAAGATTCAAATTCTACGTCAAATATGATTGAAGTAAGGAATGCTACAAGGCTTCTACAGGAAGATCTACAAGAGGCCATGTATTGCTACAGGAGGGGTTCCAAGAGCTATTTGAGGACAAATTGGTATATTAAAGCTAAAGGAAGGTGGGTGATGGTGAATTAATATGAATTAAGAGTGTGGACACCCCTTATCCAGGCATATTACCACTTAGAGTCCTATCTTTCTCCAAATTTTATGCTCATTATGTGCTTCATTTTCCCTGGAAGCATGATATCGGTAGTAGAGTCTAGGAATGAAGTGTCAACGAGAGGGTCATGTTTGTATTTTTGGATGTAGAAGAGTGTGCCCACCCCTAGATTTCAACAATAATCCTTCCAAACTAATCAAGAACATGCATTAAATGATCACTATTATAGCAAAATAAATTAACATGCAAGGGATGAGTTGAATTTTATTAAAGTCAAATCTACCCTAAAACACAACTCTATATGCCATATCATTGCTACTAGCTTCTAAGTTGCAGAAACCAATAATTAATAATGATTACAATCTATCACTAAACAATTTCCAAGAAATACTAAACACATGATTTTGCGTTGTTGTTGTAGATCTGCCAACCATTCTTCCCATAAAAGATGTGATAGGAATAACAGCAACTACAAGTTTTGTGATGTAATTACCACTTAAACAAAAAAATAATTCCAATGAATTGAAGAATAACAAGGGAAGAATACAAGAGAAGGACTAAAGCCTCTGTATTGGGCCACAATGCAAGGGTTTTAAACCTCCAAAACTAACTCAGATGCAGGATAGCAGTGAACTTCTCATTGACATAAGATAAGAGTCACATACATCACATGAAAGAGGAAAATCACATTTTCAAGAATGAGGCTCTAAGGATATACCCCTATCTTCAACAAAAAATTGAATCCTAATGAGCCTTTATGTTTGTTTATTTATACAAAAACTAGTTGAGGGAATATCCCTTTAAAAGAGTCGTGATTCCATCCAAAATCTTGAGATTAGTGGATATAGTTCCCTTGGATGTTCACATGCACTTGATTTCCTTGGCTGTTGCTCAATTTGAGCTGCTGGTGATGAATAATTGATGTCAAGCCAAGTTGGGGAGTTAATGTAGTGGACAATCCCCCCTATATTCTCTCTAGATGTCTCCAATTAAGCATTGCATACTTAATATCTCCATAAATTCTTCTTTTCCTTGCATATTAATCACATTAGTCCATGAAATATCACAAGAATCCTTTAGTCTTCCTATAAAGAATATTATGGTTAAAAAGAATGCAAATTAATGTGATAAAATGATATTTTTAAGGGTTTAAGGATAACACAATGAGCCTCAAAACATATGGGTTGATGGGACCCATCACCACCCTCATGATGAAGGTGTTTCTCACCTTATTAGGAAATTTTCCATTGATGTGAAGTTGATTCATGTCCCTAGTGGACTCTCTGACATCCCAAGGCATCTTACATGGTGTGCATTCTTCTAGAGTGAAAAATTCATTTCCTTCTATTTGTGTCCATTCAGTTTGTTCCTCTACCTCGATTCTTCTCTCCTATAGGCCCATCAGTAAGTTAGGACTAAGCTTGAATCCTATCCACTTGATTTTCAACCTTGGCATGATTCTCTTGTATAGTGGGGTTATCTCAAAGGAATTCCATAGTATTTATGGAGATTGATACTCTCTTAGTTGCAAAGTTTCAGGTAGGGAATGTCATCTTCTTTGGAAATCCTACAAATTTTCAATCCCCAACATCCTAAAGGTGTCCTGAAAAAGGACGATATTTTTTTCTTGGGCTACGATATACCAAGGTGCCAATTGAGGTTCAATGGAGATGAGGTTGTGGCTAGTCATGATAGCCTTGGGGCTAAGTAGCTCTGTTGGGATGTATGAGGGATCCCTCTCCTCTTTTTTCATCACCCTCTTTAATTATTTGACTCTTGTTTCCCTGTGGTTCAACTAAGAGGCTAATTCCATTAGTTTCATGTCCCCCGATCTTTTGTTTGGGTTATAGAAGCTCATGTTTGTAAGGATCTTATTGTGCATGTAAAACTCAACCATTTTGGACCTATCCTTAATACTTACAGTCTTAAAAAATTCACTTAACTTCCCATAGTATTTGCAAGGTAAAGAGATGTATTATGCTAATTTCTTTATCTCGAACTCCATCTACTTCTCCTTAAGGAAAATGGCATAGTATTTGGATGTCTAACTACATTTTATGTCTTTTGTAGATAAACTTGCCATAGTGGCAAGATGTACCTCTTTCTCTTGAAGCTACTCTCTTAACCTTTTGTTTTTTTCTATAGTCGATCCCTCATGACTAACTCTCTTAGCCTTAATTTATTCAATTCCTGGCTCATTTCGTTAACTTTATCCTCCATGAGGCCAACATCTTCCACCTTGGATTTTTCAATTTGTATCCACCTATGGTTCCAACTCAAGGAAGAGTGGTATAGAAAATTTATCAGGTATAATCCTACTTCATTCAAGAAAATTATAGTAGGATTCAAGTCTAACGTGTGGATTAAGCTCTTGTAGTTCTCGGGGACCTTCTTATTTTCCTGTTGATGTGGTTGCCTCTTCCTGTACCATCTCTTGTTGCTCCTGTAGAAACCCCTATTTCTCTTATAGAAGTCCACGTTTCTCTTGTAGCTCCTTTGTTTCCTCATGTAGTAGGGAAGTTTCTCCTTTGATCCTCTTAGTTTTGACTTCTCTTTTGGTGGTCCTCTCCATCGCTAACACATGTTTTCTACTCTTAGCTTTGGGAGAGGTAACTTCTTCAATATTCCCTTCACTAGGTCCCACTTCATCCCTTTTTCTTGCTCATTCATCAATGGTGATAGCAGCTTTTGAGGTAGGTTGAGGATTCCCTCACCTTATTTTGGTGCTCTTCCTTGTTTTAAAGCACAAAAAACCTTTCCTTAGATTCCTTATTTTGGGCTTCACCAATGTGAAAAGTGTCGCCAATGTGACAACCACCATTTTGTCTATGTTTTCTGGTGAAAGGGTTATATGTTTCCCTTACCTTTTTGTCCCTTGAGGTTTTGGATGGATCCTTAGGGTTCTCTTCCTATGCTCTTTGTTTTTCTCCCTTTATTTCCTTTGTTTCTTCTTTCTCCTTCTCTTATTCCTTCTCTTCCTACCCCCAGCACTAGAGGGTGTTTTTTCTTTCTGTTGTGTGTAGAGGGACTGTGCTTCAATGAAAACCTCCCTATTCATGTCTAAAGAGTCAATGCACAACACAAATTTCCTTAGATGGATTAAGACATCCATGAAAATTAAATTTATGAGGCCAGAATGGGAAATGTGTTGGTTCTTCCCTTCTCTCACTTTTTCGCTCATTTCAATGATGGATTGTAAGAGGAAATGTGGGACACTAAGTCTATTTGGAATTGGTAACTTTGTCTAGAATCTTAACTCAGAGAAGAATAAATTGATAGGCATACACAATGCTCAACCTCCCCTCTAAAAATATGTACTTGAGGATGTGATAGGCAACTTCAACCCGAGGATGAGGGAGGCTCTCTCTTCCTATTTTTATTATCCTCCTTGCTCCATAAAAGTCGTAAGGGTATAGTGGTTACTTTGTTTATAATATCTACACTCAAATGGACTGAAATTCCTCTAAAAATAATAGTGGCACTTTTTTCCCCCTCAGAATTGAGGAGCATGGAAAATTCTTGAGTTACCTCATCAGCATATCCCTTTAATTGCTCAAATAATCCCATCCACTTATGTCTTAGAAAAATATTCATAACAGGGCGATGTTGATGGATTGTTGTTGTGTTTGTGGGTTCTTTTGTATTGAAACCTCCTCTCATTGCTTCGACTACTCCTTCTCAAGATTATCTTATGTTTAATTTCAATGTTTGCCTTAGAGTAGAGTCAGCTGCAAAGATAGTAGCTAGTTTTCTTTTTGACAAAGGAGGAGAAGGATAATCAATTTCACTATGAATTTTTTTATCTATGTCCCTATCTTGACATGCTATATGATAAATTTTCAATGGAAATCAGTGCATAATTCTTGCTACAGGGTACACGATTTAAGTAGAATTGTTCATAGAGATATATGGAAATTATAGAGGTAGGAGGTCAATTAGCCTTTCCAAGATGACTCTTTCATGTGCATGAGGGTTTTAGGAAAACTTATGGTAGTTTTGGCTCCCTTTCTACCCATGCTTTATCCATGTAGATTCTTTTCTATTCCCTCATAGCAACTCAGATCCTCCTGTAGCACCTACAAATGTAGCCTATAGCAATTTGACAACACCTATGAAGACTCTAGTAGCATATAGCTCTTCCTTTAGTACCTTGGTCAGTGTCTCCTGTTGTTTTCTAAAAATGAGCACTCGTGCAAATGTAATTGAGCCTTGTACTTTTATTCCATGTTTTGGTAATGGTTTCAAGTGGTTTGTGACTTGGCTCTTGAACGATTTTTCTTTTTCAACTATTTCACCCACTCCTCATAATGATCACCACACTTAATTTGACTCTTCCACATTGCATGGGTGACTAAGTGAACTGTAGTCTACTAATTGAAGGTGTCCAAGTTTACTAACCACCTCTATCCCATAAAAACTCCATTCTCGATAATTAATTTTTAATTTTTTTAACCATTATGTCCATAAGGAAGACGTGAGAGGTGTCACACCTGAGGCTACTTGTGATGTCAAACTACTGGAGATGCATGGAAGCTATTTTGAATGAGTTGATGATTGATTAACTAACCCCTATAGGTGTTTGTTGTGGCCAGAAACAACACCCCTTCTTATTTAGGTGTATTACTAATACTAAATAAGTGGGGACCCTTATCGAAAAAATCAAAAGATAAATTAGCATTTGTATTCCCTTTTTGAATAAATCTTACTATCATAAACTTAGGAAAATACTCGCAAAGTCCAAAAGGACTTAATTTTTATGATAAGTTCTCTCAAAAATAAAGTGTTGCATCGAAAAGAAGGTAATGTATAACATCATATAAGCAAACTTCTAGGATTGTGAAATCACAATGCGAGATCGCACACTGAGGAAGCTCATTGTGCATCACAGTTTTCATATGCCTCAAGTATCACTTAAGGTGAAATACCACAAGCCACCAATATGTGATGACGGGTCTTGCAAATTACATTTCGCAGAAACATATGGTAATATATGATTGTCAAACACAATGGATTAGCGATATTGCGATCTCCAATATTGCTAAGCAAATCACAAAATCACTTTATTACAAATTTGGAGGGCTCACCGTTGAAAATTTTTAATCCGTCATCCGATGCCAAGTTATGTGCATTAATGTTATTTAATGAGTTAGTTGATGATCATTAATGAAATAAGGTTTGGATCTGATCGAAAGGTCATTTCACGTACGGTGATATATTTTATATGATTTCTACATTTAAGGCTTCCTCGTCACCTTATTTCTTATCATTACACTTTCCTTATTTGTAAATTATAGGAGCGGAAAGCAGAAAGATATACGTTGTAGTGTTCAGAATATAATGGGAAAGAAGGGAAAAGCTCTGATTTCTGAAGACAAAGAAATGACGCCCTTATACACAGACACCACCTATAACAAAGACACTGGAATCACTACTTTGGGAAGGCATGTACAATCTACCCGAGGAAGAAAATCCTAGAGTAATGGAGGTTACAGCAACTGCAGACTCATGCAGGTCATCTGAGGTGTCAATTACAAAACTAGCATGTTCATTCCTACACCGGATAGTGGCGAGACCCAAGATTCTTCCATAAATGGACATGCTCAAATGGGCACTGGATAATGTTGATATAACAGACAGACAGTTTAAGACTCAGAGCCAAGAACTCAATGGGTCGTTCACTTCACAAGATTTCAGGCTCATATATCATCTACCAGAGCCACAGGTAACCTACAATAAACAGTTCGTAGAAAATTTCGCTAAAGAAAATGAAGATTTGGGAGAATGCACCAAGGACTGGTTGGCAAGGGAAGAACCATTAAAAAAGGATAAACATGGTATGTACATTAGTAGTTCTCTCTCTTCCCCATATTTCTTTGCTACTGCTATGCTCTGTATACTTTCTCGAAAGCCCAATGTCAACAAGCTATCATCTGAATGGCTACCCTTATTAGATGCAGCCACTAATGATACTATTGTCGATTGGGCTATGATATTTTCTAATAATTTAGCTACAGATATTTGGAACTAGTAGTCCAAAAGACTACTATTCAGAGTTTTTATCCTCCTTTCTATTTAGCTTCTTATGTTATGGATGTAATCTATTAAGTTTCCAAGTTTCCTTTAATGGGTTGGAAGTAGACTACTCAAGATCCCTCGCCCATTCATATTTCATATAAGGAATTATGGGATTCCAATTTTATTCCATATTTTTACAAAATTTGTCATGGAATCATGTTACCTCTATATAGAATGTTGTATAATAGGGATGCTCCAAGAATTTCTCTTGAAGCGGAAGTTTATATTCTCCCTCTTGCAACATGGTTTGGAGAAGGGTTTTTCACATATGTTAGAGTATTTGGAAGCATTGCTTCCCCTCATGTCCTACCCTTATATGTCCCTGATAAATTATTGGCACAAGAGATTTCCTACCAGACCTGTAGGGTGGGAGGTATGAGCAAAGAGCTGAAGGACAAGAAGAAGGCCATTTGGCTGTAATTTCCTATGGCCTGTGTGGCCTTTTCACTGTTTGATTTAGGTCATAAATTCAAATATGTTATGTCTATGATTGTTCAAATTTCCAAGAAGACAATTTAATCCTTATGATATCATTAAGAATTTCACTACTGCCGTCAAGATAAAATTATTTTCCAAAGAAGATGAACTTTTTTATGATACCTTTCAGTAGAAAAGTACACTGAAAGAAGTTCTGCATTCAAGAAAAATTCAATTTCCTCTAGCAAAATTTCAAGAATTCAAATTGTACAGAGAAAGGATATTAGCTAACATCACCTTGGATAAGTTACGGTTAGAACCAATAACGAAGCCAACTCCCAGTATCAGTCTAAGAGAAAGTTTAGGCACAGACAAGTTTAGATCTAAGTCTAGGAGAGAATCAATAGAATGCTCTAAAAGGTCCGAGAGTGACCATAATAAAAGCAAAGAGTCAGTAAGAGATACTGCCCAATCTAAAGAGCACCCAAAACAACAGGTTTTGACTACTCCACAGGTAAATCTTCCCCCTCTCATCATCCAACCACCACCAGTGAGAACTGAGCTGGATAAAGAATGGGAGACATTCAATGACTTAATTAATACTGAGGAGTAGAGCACAAAGACACCTGAGAATAATGTACATACAGTGAATGATATGGTCATTGGAACAATTAGTAATGCTCCAAAAATGGAACATATTCCCATTACCCCATCTTCTAAAATCATCATCAAAATAGAGGAAATTCCTCCTCTAGATGTATTTTATAGTCCGCAGCATAAGGCAATGGTAAGAAGACAAAGAAATAAAAGGAAATTGGAAAGCATGCTATCACCTAAGGCAGAGTAGTTAGACGTCTTTTGGCGAGATCCTACCACTGACCCTACTGAAAATCTCACTAAATTATCTCAGATCGCAGGAGCATATGCTTCTGTGACCATTGATAAAGCGTTTGAGGTACAACAATTACTAAAGGAAAAAGTGGATAAAATACAAATTTTGCAATAACAGTTATAGCAAGCCTGTGCCAATAGTGAAGCAGAGGAAAAGATAGAAAAATTACAACAAGATTTTCAACAGATGCAGCTGGCATATCAGAACAGTTTGGTCGAAAAAGAAAATCAGTTACAGGTTATGCAAGAGATGGATAAAGATGATCCCAAGCTTACATAGTTTTTCACAGAAGCCATTTCCTTAAATGGCCAACTCTTGCAACAACAAGAAACATTGTGCCAAAGAATATTGAAATGGAGCTCCTATTAAGAGATAAGTGACAAAATCACTAATAAAGTCCTGGACTTGCAATATGATTGTGATTTAATTGATAAAATAATTTCTGATTATTTGGTATGGTAGGAATCAAAGGAAGGAAGAAAGGCAAGCGCACCCAAAATCAAGGAAACCCACAAAGAAATTCTCTTTAATAAGTGGGATGCACAGATCAAGAAAGAAGAACAAGTAGCAGAAGAGGCAACCAAAATTGTAAACAAGGTCATCGACTGTGTCAATGAAAACTTGCACAGAGAAAATATCATATCAGAGATCACTCTGGGATTTCTACCAAATACACAGCATTTACAGACAAGCTAGAGACAAAAGTTTGAAGAAAGAGTAGACTCCATCAAGAGGTTAACCAAGTTGAATTAGGATTCTTATTGGCAGTACTTGGTTAAACCACATAGTCAATGCATGACTCTCAAATTTGGGCAACCAACACTTGTCGATTTGGTTTTCGCAGGGCAACTAAATTTGGATGTCAGTGAACCAACTCTCCTCAAGCTGATGTTGAATGCTTGTGACCACAAAGAATAGATACATAGATAGTTCATTTCCAGATTGAGTTTTAGTTTTAGTTTTAGTTTTGATTTATTTTTGGCTTAGATGAGGATGGTCATTTAAACCTCCTCCTATATTTTTGTAATGAACTATTTTTAGATTTAGTGAGTAGTATTTCAACCCTTCTCGTGCATTTAGAGAAGGGTCCTAAAATTTTTCAAAAAAGTTTCCTCAGAACATGCACTTCTGCACCCTTGGAGGAGGTTTTGATGAATGAATGGAACAAGATTTATGGATATCTGTGTTTAAATCTGCTACTGAAATTCACTTTTGTACTCTTAGTAGATGTTGAATTAAGAGAAGATAAATCATTATTGTTGAAGCTCATGAGTAGAACTTATTATCAATGCTACTTTTATCTCTTAATGATTTTTGCTTATGTGTTAAGCTGATATTTATGTTTAGTTATTTATATATGAATGCTTGAATGTTTGAGTTATCATTTGGCAGTTTTGTACAATGATAGCTATTTTAATGCTTAATATATGAGTGACTCATTATCCGATATGCTTTTCAAAAAAATTTCGACTAACGTTTTATACGAAATGATTCATCTTTATTGAATTATTTTCTCATAGAAATTGAATGATATTTATTACCAGTTGCTATTAGAAATTATTTTAGATCACATAACTGAAAGATTAAATCCCAGGTTAGTTTTAGAATTAGATATTTCTATTCATTAGAATATAGTTGCATGTTGTTAAATTAGATTTAGAATAAAAGCATTTTACTTAGGAATTATTAGAAAGGAAATATCAATTCTCAACACACACATACACAAATTGGGAAACTGGTCCCATTATCCCCAGTCAGACCCACCATCCCAAATAAAAAGGATATGCTTTCAAGGTCAAGACTAGGTAGGTATTGCCTTTGTTGTAGACCCGATTTTCAGGGCTTCAACATATTTGGCTCTAGAAGGAGGGCCTGAACTATGAATGGCAAGTAAATCTAAATATAAATACCATTCTAAGAGTAAATCACCCTCAACATCTCCCACAACTTCTCCATCGCATTTAGAATCTTTAAATCTTGAGAAAAAAGTTGATAAAACAACATCCACTCCCACAAACCCAAACATTTTAGAAAATATAATATTGAACCTCCTTAAGCTAAATCTTTAATCCATAAACTTCAAGGATTTTCTATATCACCCCAAAAGTCTGAAATATCTCAAGGTAGTGTGACTTTGCAATATAACCCTTCTTATCCTCTTACCATATTGCAGAGTGAAAAGTTTGGTATCGAACCAACTGAATTACCTCTACCTAAAAGGAAAGGAGTAAGGAAATCACCTAAAGGGGCTGATAGTGAGACTCTTTCATCATCATCGTCCATCTCAACCATCCACCCCTCCACTTCAAATTATTGTCCAAACAGACTACTAGAATTTCAGCATCTACTTCACAATCATCTGAAACTGCAATATCCACAACTTAACAACCACAAGGAACATCTTTTGCACTTTCTTCTCTTAGTAGTTAAATGATGGCCCAAACCCCATGGAATAACCCAGGGTTAGTCTTAATGCCTGTGCCCTTGAGTCAATTACCGACCCATCCTGAAAAATGGTTGCCTAAGTTTAATCGTGAAGCAGCCATGCTAACAAAAAAACACATAAACAACTTTATGTTACCTATAAATGTCAATGGAGTTACTAATGGAGATGTTGTTGTCGAGCTCTTTCCTTACACTTTGCAAGAAGTATACAAATCATGGTATTTTTCATTACCATCCAGATCTATCACTAGTTGGGATATTTTCCGAGAGAAATTATTGACTATGTTCATTGATGGCAGGTCTACTGTGACATTTATTAATGACTTGTCGAATATTAGGACTGAATCAAGGGAACATATCAAAGATTTTAACTCGCATTTGAATAAACCTTTGAATAAAATTCCTATCGCTTCCAAGGCTAGTGAAGAAGTTTGAAGTGAATGGCATATACCTGCTCTACCATCAAACATAGCAATCTTCGTTAATAGGGCTGCCAAAACAACTTTGGCTGAAAATGTGAAGGAAGGAATAACGATAGAGAAATGTATCATAGCCTCAGAAAAGAAAACCATTATTGATGAACGAAAATCTAAGAAGGTCATTTTTAAAGAAGATCCCAAGAAAAAATAATTAGAAGACCCATTTTATTTAGAAGGATTGCAGAGAGTTTTGAAAACCATGTATAACGAAATGCTTGACATTAAGAAGAAAGTAGCAAAGACTTCTTCAAGAAATCCTTACAGGCCTTATAGAAGAAATCCTCCAACTAATTCAAAGCCTCTCAATGCTATTACAAATGCAGAATCAGAAGAAGAAGAAGAGGAAGTTTCTAACGAGGAGCCTACTGATCAATAAGAATTTGAAGAAGTATAGGGAATGTGGGAATTCATCCTCCCAGATGAAGAGGATCAAGACGCATCACCAGTCAGTACCAGAAATAGAAATCAATTCGATCCTCCACAACCTACATATAAACAGAGGGGCACAAGCTCAATGTCGAAAGATAAAGTCTCAAGTAAGAAAACGTCCCCCAAAGCGACTCAAACAATCCCAATCCAATCCGATTCACCAACTCCATCTAAAACATTGATTGTTTCTAATGAGATGGATTATAATATCATAGAAGACATGAAGAATACTAGGGCTAACATTACTTTTCATGAATTGAGCACATTAAAACATCAATAAATGCTACTTTTGAAAGAGTTACATGCAATACTTATTGCAGCTCCGCCTGCTACCATAATCTCGCAAGCTTCTCATGAGATGGGAAGACCTCCAATTAATGTGACTAATAAAGTTGATCCAAACAATATCACTTTAATTGGAGGAAGGTCAAGATCTCATACTCCCCCATTTATTCTTACTTATGAAGTTTTCAACAAAAACTTGCATAATTGTTTAGTAGATTCAGGCGCTTCATCTAATATCTTACCTAAATCAATATGTGCAAAGTTGAACGTTCAACCTCAAAAATATGCAATACGCATAGTTTAGCTAGACTAGTCACAGGTTGAAGTGATCAGTGAACTAAATCAAGTCACCACAAGGCTGTCATCTAATCCAAAGGTATGTCAAGTTATTGATATTTTAATTGCAAGCATACCAGAATTTTATGGCTTAATTCTTAGTAGAGATTGGTCTGAAAATATTCATGGATACTTTACAACTGATTGGTCGCATATGTGGCTCCCTTACAATGGTAAACCGAATCAGATAAAGGCTGAGCGAGAAAGACATCAAAAATACATAGTAACAGAATTGGAAGGAGAGAATGAACCTATAGCATACAATAACAATATAATTGGCAACTAATCTGTTGACTCTTTCTTAGAAAATTTTAATGTTCATACTTTGCCTTACTTAGAAAATTTTGTTTTGTCTCAAGTAGAAAACTTTTCTCAAATAGATAGTTCTAAATGTGTTAATTTTATATATAGTCTTGTAAATAAATCTTTATTTTGGAAGTTATTTTTTTACGGTTCTAAGTCTAATGATGGAGTAGGAGCAGGATGCTTATCAGTTAGTCCAGAGGGAAACAAAACTATGCTAGCTTGTAGGCTCGAGTTCGATTGCACCAATAACACTACAGAATACGAGGCTTTAGTCCAAGGATTATATAAGGTAATCAAATTAGATATCAAGTATCTACAAGTATTTAGAGATTCTGAAATTCTTATTAGACAGGTAAGTAATACTTTACATTGTCTATCAGGTCATTTAAAGCATTATCAATATTTAGTAAAAGATCTTACTGAACATTTTATAGCATTTAATATTTCATCAATTCCTAGACTCCAAAATGCTAGTGATGACCTCTTAGCAAATGTAGCTTCCAAGCTCATTCCCTCAGAAGACTATAGCCTAGACAAATTATCAATCAAAGTGATCTCTAGACCCCCAATTCCTGATAATATTACAAACTTGAGAATTTTCAACGATGATCCTAATATTGTAATTTTCCTCACAACAGAGGGATGTTACACTAATCAGATAATTGTTGAAGACCAACAGGACAAACAGTGGCAACAAGACAGCACTAATAATGTTATGCCAAAATCAGTAGTCAAGTTGGAATACCTATATTATTTGAAAGACCGATTTAAAAGATCTACCAATTCAAAACTTCAAAGTTCAACTCTGAACTATGAATTAGTAAATCTAGGAACTGATACCAAGCCACAGAATATCAATCTAGGTGTTGGCCTAGCCCTTGCAAAAAGATTAGCGTATGTTCATCTCCTAAAACAATACAAAAATGTCTTTGCCTGGAACTATGAGGACCTTAAGACTTACAACACTTCTATCATTCAGCATACTATCCCAATGATAAACGATGAAAAACCTATTCAGCAAAAGTTGAGGAAGATCCATCCTAATCTGGAAAGTCAGATTAAGTCTGAGCTCAATAAATTATTGAAAGCCAAAATTATTTTTCCCGTTCAACATTCTAGATGGGTTTCCAACTTGGTTCCCGTTAGAAAGAAAAATGGTGACATTAGAATTTGCATTGACTTTCAAAACCTTAACAAATCTTGCCAAAAGGATAATTTTCCAATGCCTCACATGGAGCAGATATTGCAACCAGTTGTAGGATCAAAATTAATGTCCTTTTTGGATGGTTACTCTGGATACAACCAAGTTTTGGTCCATCTTGACAATCAATTAATGATCAAGTTCAGAACCAAATGGGGTACTTACGCATATCAAAAGATGCCTTTTGGTTTGGTCAATGTTGGCAGCACATTTCAAATGGACATGGACATCGTATTTAAGGGATTAGTAAACAAATCAGTGGTAATCTACTTGGATGATATAACTGTCTACTCTAAAAAATGTGGTAATCATCTCAGAGACTTAAAACAGATCTTCCAATGTTGCCAAAGGTATGGGATTTCACTTAATCCAAAAAAGTCATTTTTTGCATTAAGTGAAAGAAAACTTCTTGGATTTATAGTGTCAAAATCTGGAATCCATATTGATCCTAATAGAATAAAGGAGATTTCCAAAATACCCTTACCTCACAACAAGAAAGTCATGCAATCCTTCCTTGGCCAAATTAATTTTCTTAAGAGATTTGTTCTGGACTTCTCAAGGATCGTATCTCCCTTACAAGCAATGATTAAAAAGAATTCAATATTCAAATGGGGCCAAGATGAATATGAAACATTCAATTTGATTAAAAAAGAGATTGTAAATGCCCTATCCTTAGCAACTCCAAATTTCTTTGATCCTTTCATTTTGTACACATTTGCCTCTAATAGATCATATGCTGCAACACTACTCAAGAAAATCAAGACAAGGCAGAAGCCCCAATTGCCTTTTTCAGTTCAAATCTACAAGGGGCCGAATTAAAATATTCTGGCCTCGAGAAACAAGCTTATGCTGTTTTCAAAGTGATCAAACACTTCAGAACCTTCCTACTTAAAACCCATACAAAATTTTTAGTACCATTTCCAGCGGTAGGAAATCTCTTAATATAGAAAGACGTAGGTGAGAAAAAAGAAAATTGGGCTACTAACTTACAAGAATACGATGCTGAAATTAAACCAGCAAATATTGTAAAAGGTTAAGGCTTTTGGAAAATGCTGGCTGGAGTATCGCTTATTTCCAAAATACCATCTTCAAAAGTACAAATATATGAGGTAAGCCTAAACGATATTGAATCATTATATGCTGATATCATATTTTATCTAAAAAACACATCTGCTCCTTCAAACCTAGATTATACAAAGAAAAGAGCCCTAAGATTGAAGGCTAAGAAATATCAACTCGTGAATGATGTAATTTTTAGGATGAATTATGATTTTTTTCTCCTTTGATGTCTTGAGAAATCTGAAGCTGAAAAGGTGTTGCAGGAACTCCATGATGGACTAGCAGGTGGATATTATGTTAGAGACGCTACAACACATAAAATCTTGCATGCAGGGTACTATTTGCCTACACTATTTAAAGATGCACATAACTATGTAAGAAAATGTCAAGTTTGTCAAACTACAACTAAAAGACAAAAGAAACCATCATTGCCTTTGCGACTAGTCAATATTGATGCCCCCTTTGATCAATGGGGATTGGATATAATAGGTGAGATCATTCCTCACTCTTCTAAATATCATAGGTACATCCTTATAGATACATATTATTTTACTAAATGGGTAGAAGTAGTTCTTCTCAAGACAGCTAATGCTCAACACATCATTGATTTCATAGATCAGTTCATAATCACCAGGTTTGGTTTACCCTCTGCTTTATTGTTTGATAATGCATCATATTTTTCTGGCAATGCTATAACTGATTTTGTGCTCAAAAGAGGTTTTAAGCTTAAATACTCCGCCAATTATTACCCACAAGGGAATGGGTTATCTTAATCAACAAATAAAAACTTGATCAGAATCATTAAGCAAACCATCGATCGAAATCATAATAATTGGCACAAATCTTTGATGTATGCTCTATGGGCAAACTGAATAATGTAGAAAGCCTCCATTGGCACCTCTCCCTTTAATTTAGTTTATGGGAAAGAAGTGGTTCTTCCAACTCATCTAGCAATTCCTTCTTTGGCCTTAGTTCAATTTATTGACGAAACACCAACTTCATCCTTACAACTAAGGTAGCTACAAATCCTTAAGCTAGAAGAGCAACAAGAATAGACTAAGATAACACATGCTCATCACAAAGCATTAGTAAAGGCATCTTTTGATTCAAACATGGTATCCAGAATGGACTTTCAAATTGGAGGTTTAGTTTCAAAATGGGATAAGGCTCATGAGGAAAAATACAAACATACGAAATTCGAACAAATGTGGCTTGGCCCTTTCCAAATTGCGGAAATCATAGATCCATCTACTTTTATGTTACAAGATTTAATAGGAAAAAGAGAATCCTTACCTGTTAATGGGAAGATCCTCAAAAAATACTTTCAATAGAAGATCATTTTTTCTATTCTTTGTAAAATAGTTTTTCCTTTATTTTGATAATAAAACCAGTTGTAAATGGTTACATTTGGAATTCATGAAAAAGACTAGTATTTCTTTTAGATTTTGTTTTCTCGCTTGTATAAATAGAATTGATTTGGAAAATTGGTCATTATTATTGAAAGATACAGTCAAAGGCTATAAACCTGAAGATGATACTGGTTTCAACCTTGTAAATTTTGATAAAAAAAAAACCTTTAGTGGGAATTTTCTTTATATCATTCAAATGAAAAGCACCAATAAAAAAAAATGAGGATTCTCTATAGAAAATCTCTTTCCAAAATACTCTACCATTGTTGTCCAGAGATATTCTTAAGGAACCAATAACTTCCTCTCCACTTAGAGAATTACGAGCTTCAAGGAATAATATAGTGATACACTTTAAACTTAAAGAATAAGAGGTCTCATCACGAGTTGACTTATCATGATCATAAATATTATATCTTGCTGACTTTGCCAAAACTGCATACCACAATAGGACAATGACTTAAGATTGTTGCAATCAAAAGACAAGGGGTCTTATCACGAGCCAACTTGTTCATCAATGTTATAAATCAAGTGAGTGGCATTGTCATAATTTTTCCACCAAACCAAGGCATTGTTCTTTAAGAATTAAAAGAAAATAAAAGCAATAACTGTGGATATGGATTTCCCTTTGAAAATTGTATATTTCTCCAAGTAGGATACAGGATCATTGCTGGGTAACGGGTAACCCTGTTGAGGCTATAAATTCTTGCTGGTAGCAGAGGCTCTACCTATGACAAATGAGCATATTTAAAACTGATTTACAAAGAAGACTTTGTTTTTATCTTTACAAACCAAGTAGTGGCTGATGTAAATGCAATTACTAGCTCTATGAAGTAAATAATCAAATTTAGCATAGAAGAAACAAACTATCATTAACAGCTAAAAGCATGGTGTACTTTATCTTTCTATAATAAAGTTTGATTTTCCAAAAAAACCTTTCTCTTTTGGAAGTCTAGAAAATTGAAAAGAAAATCAAAGATAACTGGTTCTTCCAAGTGAAT